>VZUA01096212.1:0-12163 GCA_013401035.1 Horornis vulcanius | reverse complement strand
TGGTGATGACTGACTGCAATAAAAGCATTCCTGGAGTAGTGTGTAGGCTGAGAGCTGTGTGTGTCAGTCTCCAACCATTCACAGTTAAATGCACTGTCCACATGTCGGGAGGAAACTTGAGTGCAGCATTTTGCTGGATGAAAAATACTGGATATTTCTACCCGCCTTAAACTTTGGCTTGTTTGTTGCTTGTCCTCTGACAGTGAATCAACAACGGCTTGAGCTGTAGAAATAATGTTGATGCTTGACTGCATTCTTTGTGCTCTTTTGGCCTGATCTGACTGCCCTGTGCACACAACTCCTGTGTGCTGCAGGAGTTTCCTACTTGGAAGGGCTGGAGGAACGGAAGGGGAATTTTTTGGGATTCCTGGATGGGTACAGCAGCACACCAGAAAATCAGGGGGTTTTCTTTGACCTTAATCGTTCCCACCATCTTAATACTCTCGTAGTTAGATTCAGAAGAACAACTTTCCTGTCAGAAATCATTTTTCTCCTCTTTGTAGCATTCCAACTTTTAATTTTTGACTAGTATCACTTTTAATTACAATTTTTGCAGTTAAGCAACTGACTGTTGCAGCAGAAAATGCAGGTTGGCAGGCAATGGTTATTGTGACATATGTTTGGTATTTACAGCTTTTCCATTTGTCACAGCAGAATTTTTTTTATCATGTTTATGCTGTGAAGTGCTGTGCGTTATGAGGTCTGGTTTAGTTAATTTTTTATTGAGGTTTGTATACATCAGATTTAGCTGTACTTCCAAATACATAGTTACAAATTAAATGCTTGACCTTCTGAATGTTTTTTGGTTTCCTTCTTAAAGAAGAATCATCTTATGTTTTAGTCCCTTTCAGAATCTCTTTTACACATATTCATTCTTTTGAATATTGGTTAGTACTTTTTTTTTATTTAATTATGTTTCCTTATATATGAGCCTAAGTATTTGTAAGATGTTGTGCCTACATTTAATAAAAAACTCCGAAGGGGTGAGATAATCCTGCAGTTTTCTAAGTATCCCTAACTGCTCTGGGAGTCCTTAACTTGTATGGATGCAAAGCAGCTCATCCTTGTGTAGGAAGGACATCTGTAAATTCCTCATTTCCCTGCATGCAAATATTCCATTGAATCATCTGAAGGCTTTGCATATGGAAAACCACATGAAGCTGGGAGCAGAGGGCACTGAGACATGAAATGTGCCTTGAGAGGGGAGAGGGGGCTGTTCCTACCCAGCCTTTGGATCAGTAGTTCAGAGTTAATCATTAGATTCTGAACAAGCAGAAGAAAACAAATTACAGACTTTTGGAGCTCCCTCAGTAGATACTGTCGGTGTTTGCTGTGCCCGTTTGGATCCAGGGGAATATGGGAGAGGGAGACACTTCCAGAGAGGCCCTGGCTGCAGGAACAGTGGCTAATTAGACAATAATGCACAAAACTGTTCATACACCTTCCTGCAAAACTAAAAATGCATTATTAAACTAATCTTAAAAAAAAAATAAATTAATTGCATTTCAGTCTTATTTAAAACTGAGCTGGGTTTTTTTTTTTTCTTTTTTCCTTTTTCTTTGTTTTCCAAGTTAGTGCAGGAAAATTGCTATTAATGAAATCTCCTCTCTGGGAACTTCAATAGGCTTGTTCTTCATTAAAGCCTTGCTATTTCTCTTAAAACGTATTGATGGATGCTCAGGCCAGATACTTATCACAAAATACACTTTGTAATTTCATCATTTCTGTTATTGTGCTTCTGTGAGATGCAGAGGTCTGGGGGCTTTGCTGAAAAACCCAAATAAAACCCCCAAGCTCCCAGTTATATAGTATTAAAAGAAGGGTGAAGGAAGCATTGAGTGTCTTTAGGATGATGAGACATTCATTAAGATTTTTCCGCCTTCCTTTTCCTATTTTCAATCCATCTGAAGTACCATTAAAGCTTTTCAGGCAGCTTCCTGTGAGAAACCCTTTGCTGTGCTGTTTTTCTTCCTTGAAAAAAGGTGGCTGCTCTTGAGGCAGATTGTATGGATTTGGCCTGGGATTTGTATAATATCTGTGTAGAGTGCATCGGTTGTTTAGGAACCTAATTCCCAATATGGTTCCCTTTTGATTAAGAACAAAGCCAGCGTTTCACAGCATTATAGGAACACAGAAAAACAAGTTAATGATCTAAACCTTTTAATTCATGGTTGCTTGTCTATTTAAAGTACTTTTGATTCTGCTATAAACAGACTGGCCCCTTTTTTTGTTTAACTTCTTTCTTTGGTTTCTTCACATTTCTTTCTTTACTGTCCATGAAATTTGGAGCTAGTTTCCTTTTCCAACTGAAGAATGAAAGGTTGTGACTACAGAGTGATACAGCGAGTAAGAAAGCGTATCCAAACTGGGCGTCCATCCAGCACAGACCTCTTTGAAATCAGCTAAATTTAGGGTTGTTGAGGGCTTTTTTGTTATGTTTTCCCTTTCCTTTTTTTCAGTACCTGTGTTTCATTTTCATCTTTTTGAATGAATATGAAATTTGTTACTTTTTTGATACTTTTGTGATTTTTACATCTAGTTTGGCGTGGCTTTATTTGACATAGTTACTTGATATTTCCCTCCAGCCTTAGCTCTGCAGATGATTATTCTGCGTGTCTTTATCCGTCGAGACAACAAAAGCGACCTTTTCAGGACTTCCAATTACCAACACTGTATGTGGTACTTTAGGAAAATAATTCCCTTCCAGATACTCCTCTTTTTTTTAAATAGAGAATTGGAATCCGGAGCTTGTCCTTCAAATCGAACTCGAAAACTTTTCGGTGAACAAAACTGCCAGGCAAGCAGCAGCAGCAGGAATAATTTGCCTTGCATGGAAAGGAATCCTTCCTTATCCCCATATGTAAAATTAGTAACTGCTTCTTCCATTGTAATTTATTCTTTATCTGAAATGAAAATTAATTTTTTGGATTTTTTTTTTTCTTTTATTACAACAGCAGCTCGTTTGTGGGTTTTTTGTGGGTTTTTTTTAATCTTTTTTATCTTACTTCAGGCAGATGTAGAAATGATAAATGAAGAAAAAATTCCAGTAATGTATTTTATTGCATCTCTATCCCATCAAGGTAAATTGAACAGCCAAGACACTTACAATAACTTCACAAACAACAATCCCGGGAATCCTCGACTCCTGCCTCTCCCAAGTTTGACTGTGGTGTTGCCTCTTGCTCAAATCAAGCAGCCAATGACATTAGGGACCATCACCAAACGCACAGGGTAAGTGGCACAAACCTTCCTTTGCCTTTATGAGTCATGTGGAAATCATTTGTGTTATTAGTAAGAATTAGTTTTATTCTGTGTTTTAATTTCAGTGTGTGTAATTTAATAGAAGCGAAAGGGGGGTGGGAGGAAGAGGAGACTGAAAACATCAGATAAATAAATACAGCCTGAAAACAAACCTCTGTAAATTCAGGAATATTCATTTGGGTGGGTCAGGAGACATTTTCACACCAGGAATTGGAATGAAACATAAGCAGAGCTGTATTCAATCAGAATAAAATATGGTTTTACTTTTTTTTTTTCCCAAGTTTGTTTATTTTGATTTCCAACCTTTTCAAGCAGAAACGATTTTTGATCATCAGAACTGGAAAGACAGTAAGCCAGGTTGAGCAGAAAGACAAAACTTAATCCCACTGTTTTCTTGACCTTATTTTTCCTTTGCTGTACTTTTCTGGACTGGGTAATTCATGTGTGGATTTCCACTCCAGAGTCAGCTGCACTTTGGTACATTTCATGTGCCACGATAAAACACTTCAAAGTATTTCTTGGGAAAAGCTCCTCTAAATATATATATATTACAAGATTTTATGAACTTTGTAAACCATAGCAATTTTCAGTTAATTAATATTGTCCAACAGCTGATGTTTTTCTCTTGCTAAACTTTAAATATTCTTTTACTGCAATTAAAGCTACAGGGTGATGATTATATTTTTCCTCTCTCATTTTCTGGTTGTTTGAATTCCTGAATATTTTCTAGTTAAAAATCTGATTGATCTGTTAGGTTTTGGAGGGCTTTTATATTTTTAAGGAAAGTAGATCGAGCATGGCATGTGGTTGGACAAAACAACTGAGAGTCCTACAGCTTCCTAACCTTTTCCTGCATTTTGGCAAAGGCACTGCCTCCCTTGCTTCAGTGCTTTCTTGCTCAAACGCTGCTCGTGAGGTGAATTTTCCCTTGTGTTTCATGAACAGGGAATTATTTTTCAGGCGAGAGCTCACGGGTATTCCCTCTCTCCCAAAGTAATTCCCATATTTGTGCTTGAGCTCAGGCCGTGGTGCAAAGCCCCCTCTTGCTGGGTGCACTGGGTGTGAGTGCTGGCAGTCAGAAGCTGTGCACGTGTGTATCCATTCGTGTCTGTCCAACAATCCGCTCCTGCCCTTGCCGTGAAACGGGAATTTCACGGGGCTCCTTGAGCCAAACGTGAAGCACGGACACGCAGCTGCCCCAAGCACAGAGAGACATTCCTGAACTTCACAGATAATTGTAAATAGAACTTACAGTGAAGAAGGGCAGTTTGAGGGTCATGCTGAGGTTTAGCTTCTTCCACAGACACATTTCAGTTGCTTATTTTTGCCTTTTTAGTTCTCTGCTCGGTTTAAACGGAGTGGAAAAGTTTTGGCTGCTGCTCAGGTGGATTTTGGAGGCAGATCCAGGTGTGATCCTGAATGAGGATGGGAAGGGAGGTGGGATCAAGGGGAAGTTGTCACAGGGCAGGAGGTCACACACAGTTCCTCTAAGAGGGGAAATACCAAAATCTGACTTGAAGAATGCCGCCAGTGAAGGACAGAAGTGTAAATGCGGGCTCCCAGAACTGGAATAGACACTTAGAACCAGGTGGGACATGGCAGAGAAAGAAATTAAAAATTCACCTGAGGGCCTGCCAGGGGAGGTAGGTGATAGGAGCACTGAGGAGAAGGATTTGGAAGAAAAGCTCTTGGTTTACAGTTGTAATTAATGCAAAATTCTTTACAAAGATTTCCTTAATGCTGTGGTGATATGAGCAAACCTTTCTAAAATTATTGCAATTATAGTAAATCCGCAATATTTTATTTAATGTTTTATTCTTAAACATCTAAAACACATTTGGAGTGTTCATATTTGTAGTTTTCTGGTAAATTATACTATTCACAAACTGTCTCTGTTCCATTTTATGCAATTCTTAAAACTAATTAAATTTAAAATGCTCAGTGAGGCTTATGTTAGGGGGGAAAACAACAGTCATGGGAAATACCCTGCTGTGTAAATAGAGTTTTCATGAATGAGGATCATAATTTTCATCACAGCCCACGTAGCCTTGTAACGCTAAGCCGAGAGCTTCCTTCATTTGTTCTGCATCCAAAATATTTGATGAAAGTACACAAAATTAACATGAGAAGCTGTTATTTATAAAGCAGGGATTTAAGAGGAATGCCTAGGATCCAAGAAGCCTGGCATGCCTAAAATGACCAAATTGAGACAGCAGCCTTAACTTAAACCTCCAGGGGGCAAAGCGTGTGTTTAACATATTTAACATCTGCCCTCATATTTCTGCAAACACATAGCACTGGAAGTCTGTGCAGTGTAAGATTTCGACAGGACAGGGACCATCTGCCTCGCTGGGAGAAGTGTAGGAGGCATGTATTACTGCAAATGGCAAAAGACAGATGTATTTACACCTACATGGTCAGCACCTCTAAGCACTGCTCCGAGGAAACAAGGCTCTTCCTTGGGAGCAGCTGCTGAACCTTGCAATTGTGCAGCAATCAGAGAAGGAGCCGGCGTCGCTCAGCTTCTACAGTCGCTGCTCAGCCGCCCTCAAAGATTCCCCTCCCGTGCTTGTGACTTTGAAAGAATTAAAAATCTAATCTGTTGCAGCACATTTAAGCAAGGCTCAAATACCGTATAATTAGAGGGCTGGATTTGTCTGTTTTATTTGCTCTGAACATCAGCTGCTTTAATATTAAATCTCGGTGAAGTCTTGTAGATTTTATTAAGCAAAGAATCGAGTTGGGGTTTGTTCTGTCAGTGTCCAAGACAGCAAAATATTTTTCAGGTACTGAAAGGACTGATCAGTGCTCTTAATATCATGTGTCTGGAGCAGAGCTGCAAAGCATGTCGTGGTGCTTGACAGGTGGAATGGCAGTAAATTTTTTAAAAGTGTTCCCTGTAGCCCTATGGGAATGAAAGACGGAGTCTGGAATTGTGTCGTGACCGTGCTGTTCATCACAGATGCTTTTTTTTCCTCTTGCAAACATGTAGATTTTGGAACATGTTCTCATCAGCCACTGCTCTGAATGCAAGTTCCATTGTCAGCATGAAGTATCTTGGAGCATCCCCTCCACCTTCCAGCGCTGTCCTTTCCCTCTTCCCCGCCCTCTGCTTCTTCCTTTGCTTTTTCAAGTCTCCCACTGTAATTTCCGCACCTTCATCAAGCACTTAATTTTTGTCCCTACATTTTGTCATCCCGTTGACTGGCTTTCCTGTAGTTTGTGCTGTCAGCACATTCAGGCTTTCCCAGAGGGGCTCTAACACTAATGAGTAAGGAAGCTTCTGATGTTTTAAAGATTAGGGGGGGTATGCAGGACAGCACAAGAGCTGGATTTAATAAGTCTTTCTATATCTGTGCCTCAGTTTCCCTCTCAAAATTTTGATAGTAGTGCTGAATTCCTTGTCAAGGCTGGTGAATGGGTTAATTCATTGCTCCTTTACAAAGAGCTTATAGATTGGGAAGGGGAAGAGCTGTATGATCCATCTCATTGTCTATAAAAGGCAGTGAATCAGAACATTCTAGAATTCAGCTTTGTGCCCCACAGTAAGTTCCCTGGGTTTGTGGGATGAGTTGTAGTTAGTTTCCAGTGGGGACATGGATGAGCTGTAATGGGAAGGAGGGAAAGAAAAGATACAATAATTGCCCCTAAAGAAAAACTATTGTCAAAGTTGGCTCCTCTGACAGCAGCATTTGTTTTAACTTCCTCAAGGGACAGGGTCATTATGTTTGTATCATACTTCACTCCCCAATTCATCCTTGCTGGAGTGAGCAGCAGGATGGGACCTGCATTAGCTGAGTCTTGTCAAAACACAGAAATCCAGTGTGCCTTGCAGGAAAGGGATAAACCTTGCTTTTTCCAGCGAGGAGATTTAGATAGTGTATTTTTAAACATGAAACTCTATCCCTTCTTCATCCCTTCCTTCATTCCACCCTCAGTGAGGAAGGGCAGGTAAAGTGTCTGATGAAGTTTTATCATTTTAGGTTTCTATGCACAGAAAGTCACTGATCTATCTTGAGGTTATTTTATCTCAGGGAGCTTCATTTATCCCAGGGTCAGCTACTGCAGCAAACAAAAATAAGGGGTGCAAGATCACTACATTATGGTACAATTAATTAGGAAAAAATAACTGAAAAAGTAGGGAGAAAAAAGTAAAGCTAAAGAATTCAGCGCTGTTGTCTGAAGCCAGACATTCTCCTTCTGGCACATTTCTCAGACATATTTTATATCACTTTTAGTTTTTATAATACATTTTAGTAACAGCTCAACTGCTGTAATGATTTGTAATTGATACGAAATACAATTATTTGCACTAAAGTTTGTTCAGATGCCACTTTTTATGAAAGGATTCTCAATTTGGCATGATGAGGGTTAGAATAAATGGGTACTGCACAGCTTACAAAAAGCTTAAATAGTTTTATTAAACATAACAACACGAAATCAAAGTATTTCAGTTTTTAATTTGCTAAAACTCAGAATCAGGTAAGCAACTGTGATAATTCTGCCAGAACTTTGAAATGTAAATCACCTTCATTCCATGATTTCCTTTGGAATTTCTCCCCTAGCTCTGGGAAAGGGGAACCTGGGTGAGTTTTTGCCTTGGCACTGCTCTCTTGCTGTCACTGAGCGCAGCCATCTGGTGCTGTCTCTTCAAGGTTGGGTTATCCTGTAATTTGTGGATTCTCTCTCGCTCTCAATTAGCATTCCATCCATATTATGTGAAGGAAATAGTGGAAAACAATTGCTTATATAAGTATCATAGGGAAAAAATTGTCATCTTTAAAGAAATCAGGTCTTTTGAACAGAAAGGTGGTACTAAGTTGGTTATCTCACACATAAAGCATTTTAATAAGACTGCTGTAGTCTTTGGAAGTGTAATTACATTTTCTTCATGATACAGAATTTTCTATCCATTTCCATCCATTTTCTATCCCAAACCAACCAAACAAAACCTTCAGTTGAAGCCCACCTGGGCCAATTTGTAATTAAAATAAAGAGAATTTGTTAATTTTTAAGTATAACAGGTCAATATAGATATTGTGGAAGAAGAAAAAGCCAGTATTATCTTCTGAAGTGTTTAATGGGCTCAGCTAAGTGTTATTTGTTTGTGAGGTTTGAAGACAGAGCAACTGAGGCAGAGAAGAAGAAAAAATAGTGTCCAAAACATCCATGATCATCATTTAGAGATTGAATTCTAAGCTCCCAGGCAGATCTGACCACTCTCCAGTGACTGTTCAAATTAACACTCCATACATTCTAGGTTTGAAATTATGTTGGCTTTGGGTTATGCAGGAGATTTAGCTTTCAATTAAATATTTAAGCAGTGCAATAGTGCTGGACTCATCTTCTAGACTGGCCTTTGACTCACGGACTGGATGTGCTGACTTTATAGGAGATCATTCAGTTCAGACAATTTAATTGGGTTTTAGCACTGTTCAAAGATGATATATTAGGTCTAGAAGGGTGGTTGGTTCTGCCAAATGAGCTCTGTCCCCAAAAATGTTAACCAGTTTATTAAATACAAAAAGTTAAAGACCAGTTGCTTATATGGAGCTCAAAAACTGGTTTTTTTGGTCTATAGTACTAATTAAAAATAGGGTGGTTTTTTCTGCAATAATCTATTCTTTATTGGATTTTTGCATCTTTGCATGTTGAAGAATATATGTCTTAGGTTTGTACCTTCACCTGAATGTTTTTTGAGAGGATCCCTTCATTCATTGATGTTGTGCTCATGTCAGATTTAGTTCACTGAGTTCTTTTTTATCAGGCTGGTATCCTTTTAATTGTGTTGGTCTATGGCTGAGTGCTTTATACATCCTTCAGGGCTGGACCTTTTCTGGTAATTCATTGCCTGAAAATATTTCACCTGTTTCAACTATGCAGAACTTATGGCTGAGTCAGAGTATGGACGGAAAACAGAACCATTGGCATTTACAAAATCAATTATTTAGAGATTTTGTGGATGATGTTACATCCCAAATGAGACTCAGAGAAACCTTGAGCATGTGAGTAGCTCTAAATTTGCCTCATTTTGCTCCTTTTCAGATTTTGTGCAAGTGTCACTATGGCAATGGCTTTTGAAAGGGAGATATCCATTGAAAATTCCTTCAGATTAATGGGTTAAAAACTCTCCACTGTGCAAAATACTCGAACAAAACATGAAATCAAATCATGGTGTAAATTGTTGGGTGGCCAAAAGCACTCAGCTCTGGATCTGACAATTTGAGCATCAAATACATTTGAAGTAAGTTAGGCCTCTCTTTCCTGCATCTGTGCAAGCTTTTAATGGGGGGAGGAAGATTTCTGGGTCAAACAGCTGAATTTCATGGGGTGTTTCTGTCCTAGCAAAAGGCTGAGAATTTGCCCTGAAAGGTTCTGATTGCACCTGTTGGTTTTATTTGCCCTCCTTTCAGTAACTTTGCCAAACTGCCCCACTCTGCCCCTTGGTGTTCCATGGAAACCCCCTCCCATGACTGATTTGGGTGCTAATTCCCTTTTCCTGTCAGTTCTGACTTCAGGATCTGCTGCAGCCCAGCTTTGGCAGCAGTTGGAGGGCAGCCCTGAGCTGTGCCTAACCCCATCTCTAACTCTGAGCCCGGCTTGCACCGATGCCCCCCGCGTGTCCCAGCATGCGGAGCCCCCCGGCAGCTGCCACCCCTGGGACGGTGCCCTGGGCACTGCTGCTCCCCTGGCAGCTCCTCCAGGGCACCTAACAACGACTCTGTTCACTCTCTGCATAAATCTTAATAGCATGATGTACGGTGTACTTGTTGGGAATTGAGTTCTCATCTAATTTCTGTGCATTTTTCCCCTTTCCATGAAGACCTTACCTGTTTGGAGCAGGATGTTTTTCCATAAAAGCTCCTTGGTGAGTTCCCAGTTCAAACCCAGCATGCCTATACTCCATTTGCTGTCCTTGCTGAAAATAACTCTGTGCTTAGACTTTTTAATTTTGGATTAATTTTTTTGTTTTCATTCGTTTTCCTGCATGGCTGATCCATAGGTTTCTACCCACATAATTTCACTTTTAAACTATGGATGCGTGTTCACCATCAAGCATTGCAAGGAATTGAATCACTTCTTTTTTTTTCCTTTTTTTTTTTACCTTTAAGAGTGCATTTAATTTTTAAGTAGCAGGGAAGTTGAAAAAATAAATTATTTCTAAGTGGGCAGAAATGATTGCAATGTCTTTCCAAACAAGCCTCTCCGTTTTTTTTCTATATTGCTTCCTTTATTATTGTAGCACTAAGTTGCTTACAGACAGAAAACATCGATGATGACCTCTGAAAAATAAGCCAGATTAGCAGTGAGTAGGCAGTAAAGTACTGCACTGAGAGGTGAAGCAGTAGAATAGGCACTGAAAAAAAAAAAAAAGAAAAGAAAAGCTGATTACTCTGAAGAAAAAAAAATCACAAGATGGTCTGGGGTGAAAGGGACCTTCAAGATCATCTTGTTCCAACATGGGAAACAGTTCTGTTAAAACTGGGATATTTGAAATAAAAGGGGGTTTCATTTTAATGTGGAAAAATGCAGCATATTATAATACTACAGACAAGAAAAAGCAAGTTTTAACAAGTGTTTTGATGTTGGAGTCTGGTTCAATATTTGGGGAGTGCTGCATCACCTCAGTCACCACTTTGTAACAGGATTGGGCTTTGATGCTGGAAATTTTGGATAATAGGAATGGAAGAAGTAGGAACATCTTAGAAAATTTAAAAACTTCCAGCAACAAGTTTTCTGGGACTTGGGTTTTTGGTTTTTTTCTGTGGGTTTGGGATTTTCTCTTTGTTTTTAATTTATCTAAGGAGATCTATTAACTGTGCCCACCAGTATCTGTTACAATATTTGTACATGGCTCTTGGGTTTGCTCTAAAAGTTGGTACCACATGTATCACCCTTAATGTCTCTATCAAAATATTCTCTTCAGGAAAAGAACTTGTTAAGAGCTTTGTAGGACCCAGAATTCCCAGAGAAAGGCTGAGGAGGGATTTGGGAGGTGTGCCAGGAAAGGGGAGGGAGGGAGGCAGGCAGGCAGGCAGGCAGGAAGGAAGGAAAGGGAAGGAAGGAAAGGGAAGGAAGGAAACTTTGCCTTATTTGTGGAGTATTAATTCCTGAAGTACCTCCCTAAGAACCATTTCTAAAAGCAGTTTATGGTCCACCAAAGAGTTTTGCCTGATGGTGATGTGAGAAGTGCAGAGCTCTGGAAGATGAGCTTTGGCAGTGGATTTCTGAGCAAAGGCTGTGTGGGTCACCCCTGCACGAAGCAGGAGACGTCGTTAACCAGGAATGGTTTCAGATTGAAGTAAGATTAAAAGGCTGAGATTAAAGAGGAGAATATATGAAATAGGCTCCAAAATTGTTGCCTGTCTTTCACAAGACTCTTTTTGTGGTTTGTTTAATGCCAGTGCTAGCTCAAAAATATGGTCCTTACTCATCTACAGAGAAATTAGGATAAAAAACACACTTTGAGAGGGGGGAGAAATCATGTTGTTTCCATTAAGGTCTTAATGAGACCTAAAATTCTGTAAACAAAATGGATGTTGATTTGACAGCTAAGTGCCTGCTGAATAAAGGATCCTACCATTGCTTTTCATGCTTTTTCTTGCTTTATTCATGATCTGACAACTGGAAACATCTTTGTTTTCATTTTAGGCACAATGATAAATGAATTAAAATGTCTGGACTTTGAAACGAATATTTTTTTTGTAATTTTATGTGTAATTGCAAATTTCATGCAGTTTTTTTTCTCTGATACTTTTGTTGCTGCTTATGTAGTCAAGATAAAACTTATTCCATCAGCAGTCATAGATGTTTCCATTTCAGTGGGTCTAGTGTGGAATAAGTGCTTTTGTTTTTGTGAATCTCATATATTTGGAACCTCTTTGTTGGGAATATAAAATCA
>VZUA01096183.1:14935-32717 GCA_013401035.1 Horornis vulcanius | reverse complement strand
GGGCGAGGGCGGCGGCGGGAGCCGCCTGCGGCGGCAGCTGGAGTCGGGCGGCTTCGCGGCGGGGGAGTACGTGAAGCAGCTGTCGCAGCAGTCGGACGGGGACCGGGACCTGCAGGAGCACCGGCAGCGCATCCAGGCGCTGAGCGAGGAGACGGCGCAGAGCCTGAAGCGCAACGTCTACCAAAACTACCGGCAATTCATCGAGACGGCGCGGGAGATCAGCTACCTGGAGAGCGAAATGTACCAGCTCAGCCACATCCTCACCGAGCAGAAGGGCATCATGGAGGCCGTCACCCAGGCCCTGCTCCTCCAGGCCGACCGCGACGACCCCGCGCTGGGCGCCCGCCGCGCCGCCGCCGCCGACCCCTTCCTGCCGCTGTCGGCCAAGGATGCGGCGGCCAACGAGGAGGGGCGGCAGCGCACTCTCACCACCCTCCTGGAGAAGGTGGAGGGCTGCCGCGACCTCCTGCCCGAGAGCCCTGGCAAATACTTGGTCTACAACGGCGACCTGGTGGAGTACGATGCCGACCACATGGCGCAGATCCAGCGGGTGCACGCCTTCCTCATGAACGACTGCCTGCTCGTCGCCACCGCCCTGCCGAACCGCCGCGGTGCCTATCGCTACGACGCCCTGTACCCCCTCGACGGGCTGGCCGTGGTCAACGTCAAGGACAACCCGCCTATGAAGGACATGTTCAAGCTGCTCATGTTCCCCGAGAGCCGCATCTTCCAGGCCGAGAACGCCAAGATCAAGAAGGAGTGGCTGGAGGTGCTGGAGGAGACCAAGCGCAACCGCGCCCTCAGCGAGAAGCGGCGCCTGGAGCAGGAGGCCCTGCCCCGGCCCGCCCCAACGCCCCCCGAATCCACCAACCCCTTCGACGAGGATGAGGACGAGGAGGAGGATGAGCCCTCCGCTGAGGAGGAGGTCGTTGACCTCTCGCTTGAGTGGATCCAGGAGCTGCCCGAGGACCTGGACGTCTGCATTGCTCAGCGGGACTTCGAGGGGGCGGTGGACCTCTTGGATAAACTGAACGAGTACCTGGCGGACAAGCCCGTGAGCCAGCCCGTGAAGGAGCTGCGGGCCAAGGTGGACGAGCGCGTCCGGCAGCTCACGGATGTTCTGGTGTTCGAGCTGTCTCCAGACCGCTCGCTGCGAGGAGGGCCGCGGGCCACCCGCCGAGCCGTGTCCCAGCTCATTCGCCTGGGCCAGTCCACCAAGGCCTGCGAGCTGTTCCTGAAGAACCGGGCGGCCGCGGTGCAGACGGCCATCCGGCAGCTGCGCATCGAGGGCGCCACGCTGCTCTACATCCACAAGCTCTGCCATGTCTTCTTCACCAGCCTCCTGGAGACGGCCAGGGAGTTTGAGACGGACTTCGCCGGCAACAACGGCTGCTACTCGGCCTTTGTTGTCTGGGCCCGCTCCTCCATGAGGATGTTTGTGGATGCCTTCAGTAAGCAAGTATTCGATAGCAAAGAGAGTTTGTCAACTGCGGCAGAGTGTGTCAAGGTAAGAGAGCCCAAAGAGGGGGGTGGTGGGGGACAGTAGCTGATACAAAGGCTTCAGAGCTTTAAATTCTCTTTTCAAGCTGTAGTTGTTGACTTTTCTGTGGGTCTCCAGAGAGGTTTCCTGTGTTGAGAGGTAAATATTCATTCGAGGTTTGTTTGTTTTTTTTCAGTTTAACAGAGGAAAGCCTTAAGGTTATAATACATGTCAAGAAAAACTCTGCCTTTTTCAGGAATGCAAAAATGTGTTGATTCTTAATTTGCCTTTAACTAGTAGGAGGTCCTAAAATTTACATAAGCTACCCCTGAATTATTATTAGTACTTCAAAACTTTCTCTGTTTTCCAAAGCTATCCTTAGCTACATTTTCATACTTTTTTTGCAAGCCCAACTTTCTCAGGTTATGCTTTCTTTCAGCTGCTAATTGGGAGAAGGGAAAAAAAAAAAGCTTATGTGTGGGTTATAGTGTAATTGTCGAGTATTTTTGACAGCCAGGGTGTATCTTTCAGTTACTAATTTCTCGTTAATGAGATTCTTAAAGCATGAGAAATACGTATGAGTAACACTTCTCAGTTTTCTGAGATAAATTTGATAAATGTGTAAGATGTAAAGGGAGCCTGGACAGTAATAACATCCTTTGCTTTTCTTTGTTATCCCAGGTAGCTAAAGAGCACTGCAAGCAGCTGAGTGAGATTGGACTGGATCTCACCTTCATCATCCACGCCCTCCTGGTAAAGGATATCAAAGGTGCTTTACAGAGCTACAAGGATATCATCATCGAGGCCACCAAGCACCGCAACTCTGAGGAGATGTGGAGAAAGATGAACCTGATGACGCCAGAGGCGCTGGGAAAGCTCAGGGAGGAGATGAGGAGCTGTGGGGTGGGCAATTTTGACCAATACACAGGTGATGACTGCTGGGTCAACCTCAGTTACACTGTGGTAGCTTTCACTAAGCAGACTATGGCCTTCTTGGAGGAGGCATTAAAGCTTTACTTCCCAGAGCTGCATATGGTTCTTCTGGAGAGTCTCGTGGAAATCATCCTGGTGGCTGTCCAGCATGTCGATTACAGTTTACGGTGCGAACAGGACCCTGAGAAAAAAGCATTCATTAGGCAGAATGCCTCCTTCCTGTATGAAACTGTCCTTCCTGTTGTGGAAAAAAGGTTTGAGGAAGGAGTTGGAAAGCCAGCCAAGCAGCTGCAGGATCTGAGAAATGCCTCAAGACTGATGCGTGTAAATCCAGAAAGTACCACCTCTGTGGTGTGAAGTGAGCCTGACTGTTCCTGGAACAAGGTGGCAGCACTTACTGAAGATGTTGTACGTTGAACAGATGAACTAAACGGGGGGGTTTGAGTCCCCGAAAGATGCAGATCTGCTGCATTCCAGAAGCTGAAGACTTTGAATCAATGCCTGCAAGCACGCAATGCTTTACTTGGTGGATGGGGTGTAGGGGAATGAGAAGGTGGAGGTCACGTGTCCTTGGACAGCATATCCTGTACGAAGGGCCTGTGTAGTATTTCTGACTTGGGAAATTACTGTAATGCACAAATTCTGGCCAATTGTTTGTGAAAGTCTTAAATACATATACAGCAGATGGCAGGAAAAGATCAATTCTCATCAATGTCACTGTAGCAATTCTTTTTTTAAGGCAGTGCTCTGGTAGGAGGGGAAGTGCTGAAGCATTCCCAGGGTGTGGTATTCAGTAAGACACATCCACCACCCAGATGTGACTCAGCACTGGAGATAAATGACATGGATTTGCACAGTGTGATTTTTATGGTAGCAATATCGACTTTTCTTTAACATTGAGATTATCTTTGTTCATTTCAGAGACAGGTTGAAATAATAATGTTTTTAGTATAGGTTCTGGTGTTTGAGTGAAGGGGCTTCTTCTGTTTAATAAGCTGGCCTGTCAGCCTAAATTATAGCTGTCTGAAGACAAACCTGTTGTCAGAACCATTTGTTCCCTTCAAGAGAAGTGAGAATAAATTGCTTTCCCTTCCTCTTTGTGTTCCTCTTCCATGTTTTCTCATGGATCTAATTGGGGTCATGTCCATTTAGTGGAGTGTGCACTGTTGCTTGAGGTGCTGTTACAAATGCAGTATGGGCTGTCATTTCCTGGTTGGAGCCATAGTGAGGAGGCATAAATGCTCTTGAGACATGCAGGGCAGGGAGAGGGACTGAAGGGACAGTTTCATTTGGAAGAAATGGAATGCTAGTTTTGCTGTACAGAAGCAGCACCTGGTGAAGACTGTGAGGCTTTTTGTAGGAGATGTGAACTTTGAAGTATACACTGTCTCCTGCGAGACCTAGCACCATTTCCTGTAATTCAGCAGTAAGCAAGAAGAACTACCTTTTTTTCAGAAATCACAAGGATTTGGTTGGCAATTTTAGTGTTGATGGGGAAGGTTTATACCAATGCTCTTATGTTTGGATTGAATGATGTTGGCTGTCTCACGCAGTATATGTCTGCAAAAATAAAATAAACCAGGTCTTGTGTCAAGGCTGGTTTTGGAAAGCTGTCAGCTTCAACTTCTAAGCTGTGCAAACTTCTGCTTCTGTGCAAACTTCCTTAGTTGTGAGAAAATCATGTTACAGCTAAGGAACCTGGTATTAGTCCCTCAAAAAGTGTCCTTAACTGGAATAACTAAATTTCCTATTCCTGTAACGCTTTCAAATTAAAGCTTTTGCAGTTTGTATCATAGTAATGAATTTCTTGTGACTACCTGAACAAACAAAAGGTGTCAGAAGTAAAACATTCTGTGTAAGTGTTATACTAAAGCTTCTTAATTTCTCTCTATTTTCATAGTGCTCGTTAAATGCAGTTTTCACTTCAGTGGCTGAGTTTTGTTCTCTTGCTCTTTGGATGCCTTTTGAACTGTCGGATTTTGCAAAGCATCCTATTGTCTCTGCTCACTTGCTTTCCAGTGTTTGGGCCTTTTGCTAGCAACTCACCAAAAAACTCACCTAAATGTTTTTAAAGGCTTCCAGATTACATTGACCAAAAAGGAGTGAAACAGCTCTACTTTTATTTTAAGGGACAGTGAGAGTTAGAACTTGTGTAACATGTTCTGTCAAAGAGAGAGTGAGTCTTATTGGTGTTATTCCAGTAGTGAGCTGTTTTTGATATCAGAACCTAGTGAGGTATAGCAAAGTAATATAATCTCTCTCATCTGTTTAAAGTGGGAAAAGTGTCAACCTAATCTGAGAAATACTTTCAAGTGAATTATAAATGAGAGTTCTCTTTGGTGATGGGTGTTTTGGAGGAGAGGGAGAAGAGATGCTTTTTTTTTCTGTGAACACAGGTATGTTAATTTTTTTTTAACAGCAGAAGAAAGCAGAATAAATACAGACGAGCCTTATCTTTGTGTGTGGGTGTGTTTGCAAGAAAAGGGTTAGATCTGGAACTCTATACTAATTATTGTGATGCTTGGGGGGGTTTATGCAAGAAGCTGAATTGTTTCCCAATTCTCAAGCATTAACATTTGGCTGAAAAGGAGTAGAGCCTTGTTCATGCTTCTGTTGTGAGCTGGCATAGCACAGCTTACCCTCATCAGAGGATGAAATGTAGAATGTAGTTCTGCCATATGCTCTGTTACATCTCTGTCACTGAGCCCTTCATCCATCTGTTCATGAGCCGACTCATTTTGTCTCTGCTGTCATCCATGGAGTAGTGGGCTTGCATTGATGTTGGTTTTAATGCATCAGGGAATCTGGCTTTTCATTTGGGTCATCAAACACTGTGTTCTTGTGCCTCACAATTCAAACAGGTGTGGATTTGTACAAACTGCTATAAGAGCCAGTGATATTTTGTGACTTGTGAATCTGTTAAAGTCATAATAAAAGAAAAACAATAACATAAAGAACCTGGTATGGAATTAAACTAAACACCCTTTTATGTTAACTTAATTAATAAAAAATCAATGTAGGCTGAGTCATAGTTTAATAAAATTCAGTTTTGGAATGGCACTTCCCTTTTCCTGAGCTGTACACTTGTAGCAATCGTTTTGTTCAAGTTGGGATTTGCAATAACTACTGGATGATATGATAACAGTTCTGCTGATTTGAGAAAGAACTAATACTGGGGTTTTTTGAGACAATTTCATATAACATCTAGTTTCCTTTAGCTGCTGTAACAAATGAGTAATTTTTTTTTTTTTTTTTTTTTTTTTTAATTCAGATAAATTTATGTACTAGAATTTAACACAATAACTTTTCTGAACAGTGAAGACCATGTATTAAAACTTTTGGACATACAGCACTAGTGGTGTATTTGTTTTGATCACCAGAAGGAGGATGTTGGTTGGAAGTTGGACTTCCAGTGAAGTCAGAGAGCTTCGGGTCAGTCCCGTGTGAGGGAGAGGTGGGCGGGCAGCAGCCAGCTGGTGAAAGCCAAGTGGTGTTACTTCAGTTACATTCTTACAGTGTCACTTCAGCGAGGTGATGCTGGAAGAAAATGTTTCTGGGCATAGAGGAGAGGCAGTACTCTCCTCTGATGGGACTTCGGGTGTGTGTGATGGATTATCAACACCAAGGCAGCATAATGCTAAAGGTTTTGTTGTCTTCCAGACTTTTTTGTGTCTGGAGTCCATCCATACTTACCTTGGATGCTGAATGTGTAGTACAGCCTGTCTCCTCACTAGGTGGAGCTTTGTGCACTGAAACCTCAGCAGGCTGCAGCCGGCACAGGCAGGGAAGCTGTGCTGTCTGTCCTGCAGTGTGGCTTGGCAGGTTTTGGCTAGCATGCTGGGGGTAGAAGATGCTGCAGAGAATGATCCAGATGTTAGGTTCAGGTCTTTTTCATTCCTTGGTAGTGGTTGTGTTCTGCATTTTTTTGGTCCTTCATGTTTTCCTGAGGTGTTTCTGTACCATTGGGAGGTGTCCTTCAGAGTATCTCACCTTTCTGCTTTTGTTCCAGGTAGACACCAACACGTGACTTGTGTTCTGCCTGGAAAACACTTGCTATACTTCAAGCCCCTGCAGAAATATGAAAAGTTGCTTGTCCTGGCTCCAGTCTGGACATATAAGATGTTCAGATTAGTGACTTCTCAAAGTCAAGTTTGTGTGACCTCTGGTCATTTTACTTCAATATTGGACTGAAATTCCTGTGTAACTTCATGCTCACAGCTCAGATTTGCACTCCAGCACGGTAACACTAAAGGTCCCCACCACCTATCGTTATAACTTCCTCTTTGTATTCCCTTTGTTGCCCAACTGTTTCAATTTAACTGGGTTACCTTTTTCTTAAAAATATTAGTAGTTTTGTAGACTCTTCAGTGTATTTTCACTGATGAAAATCAAATCTGGCATGGGGCTTATCTGTCAAGCAGCTCTGTGACCATAGATATCTTTTTCTTCACAAGTGTAGGAGTTGTGATATGCCTTCAACTCTACAAAGACTGAGGGATACTGGAAAGAGAAACACCTCAAACTGTGGGGAAAATAGATTTATATCATTTGCCACTTTGAGGGATATTGACTGGAGTAATGGATCAGAATTTGATTGAGCCACCTTGGACACAGAAATTTTACCTCTCGTGTAAAAACTAAGAAACTACTTATACAGCTTCAGCAGCCTCAACATGCCCTGTAATACAGTTATTAATTTCAGGATTATAAACTGAACTAGATTATCTGCTACAGATGTGCTCAATTTGACACAGCAGAGATAAAGTACTGGCAAGGGACCGGGCCTGTGCTGACCACTGAGCAGTAGTACCCTTCCTTGGGCTTTATGTGCCTGATCAGGGCAGTTCTAAGGCAATTTTAGATCACCCGTCTGAGGCCCTGTGGTATTTATTCTCTCCCTCCCCATGCAGTAGCCGCATTCCTTTAGGTGGGCAGAGCATCCCGCTTCCCGCCCAAGCGGAAGGTACTGTAGGAGGATGGAGAGAGAGGCGCTGCTCCCCAGCGTTTCTCGAAGCGAGCTGCGGTGGCGCCGGGCCGCCAGCGGGGGTCCCGCGGGAGCTGCGCGCTGGGAGCATCCCCCCTGCACCCAGACACGACTGCATTCCGCCTGCTCTCACCGCCCGCTGCCGGAGCTGAGCTGCCACGGAAGCTGAGAGAGTGATGGCTTCGTGTCAAGGCGGGAGCTGGACCCTGAGGCATGGCCTTAGATTGCCCAAAACATTACGAGGCCCTCCAGCTGTTGGGAATCTTGTTGAGAAGTGCTAATAATATCTTGGCATGTGATTAGTGAATGCAATGCACTAGGAAGGTGGACCAGGAAGTGTTAACTTCACTGCTGCTTGGGAAAACCTTGGAGATGATAGGTGATGTTTTCAAGTTATTTTTTAAAAAATAAAAGCATGCAGTTCTTCATCTAATTGCACCAAGACACACAGTTCTTCCTCTGTCCTCCCAGAAACTGAACCAAACAAAATCAAAAGTCTCATGAAAATAAGAGAGAGTTAGCCAAATCCATTGAGATACAAGGCATGTGAATCTAAACACCACAAACCAGCAAAATTAAGATCTGAACTTCAGACATCAAACTGACTGAGATGAGGGAAAACTTTGTCTCGGACTCTTCTAGAGTTCTGGACTTTGAGTTCTCTGGGCTTTGAGTCATTTCTGCTGTTACTAAAAATCACAATTCACAGACAACAATCTGTGCCAGTCAGACTAATGTGTTTTGTTTTATTTTGTTTTAATTATAGCTTTGCAGCACTGCTGCAGTCTGGGGATTCCTGTTATGTTAATTTTTCAAACCCAGTATTTACAATAGGAAGGAGCCCCTATTTACAATATTTACAATAGCCCCTAGCCCCAGTTCCTGCAAGATGGGATTGTCAGGAGAGTACTTGAAGCTCTGCAGAGAATCCTTCCTTCCTCACGATTCAGTGAATTTTTCTCCCAAAATGCAGTTCTCTGATAAGAAGCTTCTGCTCTGCTTTATTTCCTCCTCACTAGCAATTGGCAGGCTTGTTTGTTTTCCCACTCCACAGTACAACCTCTCCAGCAGAGGTGCCAGACTTACTTTGTGGTGGAAGGATGTCAAACTGAATGTTGAGCTACAGTCTGTACATCTGTCCTAGCACAATTCAGGCTATATAACTCCCTGCCTGCTCTTTCCATTGACTAAGTTGATGGGGAGGAGGGGATTGGGAGGCTTGCAAAGAAAGATCTGTAATCTTTGTCCCTCTGACTTCCACCCAGCAAGATGCTTAAACACATACTGAAGATGCCCCCCCGAATTTGGGAAGCCCACTCCTATAGTCAGAGGCAATTAAATCCTAAAGTGCTTTTCAGGAGTAGAGGATCAGTAAATTTCTTTTGAAATTTGCAAAAACAATTGGCAAAGAAGGTTTGGGAGAGTAGCACCAGAGCAACAGCACCGGATGAGCAAACAAAATGTGTGTTTCTGGGACATCTCAGCTCTAGTGTGACAAATGGTGGCCCCAAACAAAGCCTGCCCCTTCTTCGGTGGGAGCAGTAGGCTCCATAAATCATCAGTGCTGCAACTTCCTAGGAGGCAGCAATAACAGTGTGGGACACACTAAAACAAAGTCACTTCATCTGACTGGCTGTAATAGGTGACACCACATTAGGGCAAAGAAAATGCCCTCGGGGAAAACGAGGACACTTAAGGAAGGGTGCACATCCAGGCTGGATCACCTGCTGTTCTGAGATGTGGCTCCACCTGAGCCTGACACCAGCACTGGCTGGCATTGTCCCAGCCTCCTGACACGCACCACCTCCCTCATTGTGCCCAACTCCAGAACCTCCCATGGAGAGCATTTTCCTCCTGCTGTCCACTGGCCTGAATTAGGCCTCCTCCCTGCTGGCAGGATTAACCCCATCTTGTTTGCTCGGTGACAAGAGATGTGTGCAGGGAACAGAAGGCCCCAGAGCTGCTGCTGCCCAGCAGCTTCACACCAGATAGCCTCTCTCCTGGTGTGCCTCTAATCAGTCACTATTTTTTGTCATTCATTGAAGTTTATTACCATTTAAATAGCCTTTCAGCCTGAGACGTCCTGTGGGGTTTCTGCCTCTGTTGCCTCATGCCCTATGAAATTAATTCCTGTAAGAGCATGTCCTCACATGGTAAGAGCTCAACTAAGCTGGTTTAGAAACTGTTTTAAATCCCCACAAGTCCTTCTATGGCCCTTTAGTTTGGACTGGGGCACTTTCTAAGTGCTCGGCTTGGGGTAAAATAGGCTTAGACTGGAAAGTGTTTATTTCCAACCAAAATTACTGCACTGAATCCTGCTGTCTGGGGTAATGTTTTTGAGTACTGTGAGCAAATTCCATATTTAACTCAGCAGGTCTTTTTAGGCCTTGAAGGTTTAAGGTCCAGACTGCAAATGCATTTAATCAGGAAGCAATTAATTGCGAAGGTTTCCTCCTTGCAGTGTAGCACTCAACCAGGTAACACTCCCTGTGAGGCAGTGGCTAGTAGTGCATACTACTTTTATTACTGTGTATCTCTGCTNGCAATTAATTGCGAAGATTTCCTCCTTGCAGCCGGTGTAGCACTCAACCAGGTAACACTCCCTGTGAGGCAGTGGCTAGTAGTGCATACTACTTTTATTACTGTGTATCTCTGCTAATCAGTCCCCCTTGGATGGTAGGCCAGGTTGCTATAGGGGGTTCAGATAAAAGGTACAATCCACTAAGACAATCTAAAGATAGCTTTAAGAGGAAAATCAAATGGTTTGCATTCCTGATGAGCTTTTAATTTTTTTTTTTTCTGAAGAAAACTTGCAAGAAGGATTGATACTTTTGATGGAAGTCAAGGACGTGGTTTTGACTTCAAGAGCTGTTCCAAGTAACTTGTAGTCAAGCACACTCAACGGGATCTTTTCCCAGAGCACTGTGATGCTCACCCAAGACCAATGCCAAGCAGAAAACACCTAATTTGTACCTCTTGCACTCACCTTCATGCAAAGGATCACAGTCCTGGTCCTCCATCAAAAATGATGCTCAGCTGCACTTGGAGAGAAGCACGCAGGGAGCTGGGGAACATGTTTAGCCCTTGACTGTCCCTGGGGCAGGACACACACAATGTCTCACAAAACAGGAGGGTAAGGCTTAGCTGCCCCACATTCAGGCCAGGGCCATTGCTCCACCTGCTAATGCTGACACCAGCCTTGTTCACTCTCTCAAGCAAACACAAGTCTCACATCCTTCCTGTCCTACATGCTGTCTATAAAGAACAAATTCCCTCATTATGCTATTATTATAATTTACTGGCAGAAACCTTTCTCTCTGCACACACAATTCTTCATGTTTGACTATTATAATTGCATTTTCAAAGTTATAAATAACACGTTAGCCTGGTTTATGTGTTCGTGCAAGTCAGGTTATAAACTGGCAGATGAATGAAATTAACTGTCTCCAGAATTCACATTCCTGTCACTTATTCAATTATTTGATCAACATAATTGCTCAGAGCAAGAGCTAATTGGAAAATGACATGCATTTACCCTCTCTATAGAGGAAGAGAGGCTTATCAGGTATTTTACTGCAGGCACTTTCATTACTTCCAATATTCTGAAAGAAACAAGGGTTTTAAACTAGCCAGGCCCAAACACACAAGGCTTTTTTTCTTTTAGCCAGATGCTTCCCCGTCCTTAAAATAGCTCCAGTATTTTGCAGTGCAAGGGTTTGAACACGCCTATACTGCAGCACACACAGGTATCTTGGAACACATGTATGTGAGCTGCAAGCCAAGCTTGCCTCCAGGGGTCTGCAGCAAAAAATATGTTCCTGCTCTGTGTATCTGTATTCATGCTGGTGCTGCAGCTATATGTGTTTGGTTCTCTCTGTGACAGACTCCCATCCCTGGGTGCTGATGCGGAGAATATTGGCTGTCAGCAGTAGGAAAGGGAGAAAGTGATTTTTTTTTTTGTGTTGCTGGTGTAGAAAAGACTGTAAATCCCCACCTTGCCAGCTCAAATCCTACATCAAGGTTACAGCTTGAAATGCCAATACCTTTCAAATGATTTTTCTGTCCCTTACCTCACACAGATATCTTGGTTAACGTTGTGAGTTTGTTATTAAATTTCCTTATTAAATTAAAATCTAAGAAGGAGGTGAGATAGAATGAATCAGAAGGTAGGAGACTCAAATCCTAAACTGGTCCCTCTTTCCATCATTAGTTCTAGCATTGTCTGGAGTTGGAATATTTAATTTGTTTAAATAAGAGACAGACAAGCAATTTTCCAAGCTGCATGGAAGGGGAGGAAGCTCATCTATCAACGCCAACAGTTTGTAGCCTATTGTCTGCAGGCCCTGATGATTATCTGTTGGGGAAAGGGAGCTAAGAAAATCAACCCTGTTGCCAATCTCCTTAAATTTGTGACAGATGGTCTGCACCTCTTTTGGAAAATATTGGGGCCTGCAAATTAAAAATTTGGTAAAAAAACAGTGTTTTCCTCCCACTGTTCACGAGCAGTTCAAGCATCAGATTTTGCGCGCTTGAAAAGGAAGCTCCAGCAGTGATCCATGGAGCACGTGAGTGCTGAGAAGCATTGTGCCAGGTCTCACTCTCTGAGGTGTATCAGTGCTGCTAACACTGCCCTAGTGGTACAGGACAGCTCTGGGAAACTCGCCGTACTGCGTGCCGTGTCCGAGGGGATGGAACTGCCTACATCTGATGAGTAGTGAACCAGGTGAGCAATTATTTAGTTCATCCAAGAGGAGGTGAATAAATGAGTGCAGCACAGCCTATACTTGCACCAGGACATGTCTGACATTGGAGGTGTTTTAGAGTAGGAAGCAAAAGTATCCAATAAGGAAATAAAAATACCCCCACCACGCAGTGCTTGTGTGTATATCCCAGTTGTGCCTGGGAGAAGGAGAGTTAGATTTATTAAGTACCTATAAGCATAATTTTGTTGTGGTGCTTAGTAGGATTGCTGTGCAGTTTGGACAAGAGGGATACTGAGGGCATCAAGTGCCATTTCTGCTCACAGCTCTGCGACACACACAGCCACAGCAAGCTGCAAACAAGGACGATGCCAAGGTTTGGCATCCTGTGAGTAACTCCAGCCAGTGGAGAACTGGCCTAAGAGTGTGAAATTGTGATCTCTAAGCTGTGGCTAATGGAGTAAATCAGTAACCTGATGGCGCCACAGGACGCCGCACACGGGGCATCCTGTTGCCAGTTCTAGGGACAAAGGGAAAAACACCCGCCAAGATATGGTGGGTATCTCTGTGGACTCAGGCCGCTGCTACGGCTAAAGCAGGGCACGGGCGTGCGGGCAGTGGCCGCTCCAGGGCGCCAAGGCAGCAGGGCCAGCAGAGGGAGCCCGCCGCCGCCGCATCCCGGGACCGCCGCAGCCCCGGCCCCAGCCCCGCATCCCGGATCGCCGCAGCTCCGAGCCCGGCTCCTCATCTCCCGCGCCTTTCCCAGCCCAGCATGCAGCCTCGCAGCCCCGCAGAGCCCCTGCATGCCGCTCCGCAGTCCTTCATCCCTCCACTCAGCAGCCCTGCGGCCTTGGATCCCACAGCTCTCCAGCCCAACAATTGCCTTGTGCCCAGCACCCAAAAACGCCTCACGCCTCCCCAGCTCGGTGTCCCGGCAGTGCCACAACCAAGCACACGGGCAGGCATGCATCCAAATGTCCATTTCTGTAGCCCTGCAGACGGGCAGCCTAGCACCAAGCCCCAAATTCCCAAATGCCCGAATTTCGGCATCCCCACATACCAGCAGCCCTGCAGCCCAGGAGCCCTGCAGTGCCTACCACCCGTGCCCACAGCTCATCATCCAGCACAACACCCAAGCTGTAAAGCAGCCCCAGAGCTGCACAGCTCATGTGCCCGCAGCCCCAGAGCCAGCAGCTCGACCCCAGCATCCCAGCATCCCAGCCCAGGGCACACAGCAAGCGCAGCTGGCACAGAGCTGCTGCCGCTGGGGCCGGGCTTTATTGCGGCTTCTGCCCTCAGGCGCAGTGATAACTGTGACTGGAGGTGGCTGTGGTTACATACTGGGGGTTTTGCCGGAACGATATTGACAGAGGTGCTATTTCATTCCTGGGAGCTGGATAAACCTTTCTAATGTGATCTTGCCACAGCCTGAGCCTGAGGAGGCAGCTTTACACGTGTGCTGGATGCAGCCAGCACTACTGATGAACTCCTGGTCCCACCACTCTGCAGGGTTGGAGGCAGGCATGCAAGATGGGAAAAGCAGGCAGCAGCTGCCTCTGCAACTTCTTGCCCAATATCACAGCTGGTACTTCACTGTGAGCTTTGCCTCCACCAGGAACAGCCCCTCCCTACGCCCAGGAACAAATTTTTCTGTGAGATTTTAGCACTGGAAATGAACACTGGAAAACCTGGTGCTTTTGTTACACTGGGACATTCATCCTGCCAACTGTGAATAAACATGATTGCATCCTGCAAAGGAAAAATCCATTAAATGTACACAGAAATATTATTCTTCCCCAGTTTTTGTGTAGTCCTGTCCACTTTGTGGTCCTGCTGAATCTCATGCTAGCAGCTCCGTACAGGAGGGTGGTAGCATGATCAGTCTGGTGGAGCTCTCCTCACCTGGACAACTTACAGCAAAGCCTTGCTATTATGTCCAAAGCCATGGCACAGGTGTACTGCTCCTTTGTGAACATATCCCAGAGGCCCATGTCAGCTGTCTTAGCTGGAATTTCATCCTATTTTTTTTTTTCAGGCACAAAATATCTGGATACCATTTTCAGCCAAGAGAAGGTGTTTGAAATGGAAAAAAGTCAAGTCACAAAATGGCATAGAAAACAAAGCCATGGAAAATATTTGCAGGCAAACAATAAAGATGCTGTCTGAGTCAATGGTAATATTAAATTTCAGTGCTTTCAAGATTTTTTTATTATTATTACTTAAAAGCAAAATTATTTAAATTGTAGAAGACATTTGAATAAAGAAAACATTCTAAATGTCAACAATGGAAAAAGGGATGCTTTGATACTCATAATTTTTTCCTAATTACTTTTATTTGAGAGACATATTGGGCATGTTTCCTTTTGGAGGTCTCATAAGAAAAACAATAGTTTTAAGGAATCAGAATTTTTCAATTGGACAACATTTTGCTGAAAACTCCTATCTGGAAGAAAGCTGGAAATAGTTAGTGTGAAAAGTCTAGCAGGAATCTTTTAGTTCCAGATGTGTTATTCTGCTTCCTCTGGTATGACGGAGGTACTTAAATTAAAGTTCAAAGATGCAGCGCTGCTGTAACTAACTACATATTTCCTGACATTTGTGCCTGTCAGCACAGGGGTGCTTAGACTGCTATTTATAAATCTGGGCTTAATTCATTCTCATACCACAGGGAACAATCAAAACACCAGTGATTCCCAGGGAGAAATCAGGGCCAGTGTACAAGAGGCTTTTTCCCAATTTATTTCTGTCTGTGTTGTGTTCGGAAAAAAAGATACACATAGCAAACACAATCCAATCCCAGCCCTTCTCTGCTGAGTCAGAGTCAGCTTCCTAGGTCTTATGGATCTCAAGTCAGGAAGGCAGGATGGTCTTGTGGCTTAGGTTATGGACTGTGAGTCAGAATAGTTTATTAGTGAAAAAAAAATTGTTCCTTTCATTTATTAGCAGATCATTCTCTAACCAGCAAAATTGCTGTATGTATTTTAAAGGCAAAAGAGCTAAAAAAAGAAGTCCTATTGACACTTGATCATTTCTGCATCAACATTACATTTATCCTCAACCAGCTGTTCTGGAAGGAAAAGGACAAGCACCAGAGTAAATACCAGAAATATCCAGATTTGCATTTTAGGCTTGCCAAACTCCCGTTGATTAAGCTGGGAATGTTGATTAAGGACCTCAAGCTGTGACCCTCAACAATTCAGTCAGGTTACTCCTGCTGCTTAGCAAGGCTTGAGTTAAATTGGAAAGCAGGATAGAGTGTCAGTGAATTTATCAGCTCTGAGCAGTGTGTTTCTATGCAGATAACCTGCAATTTCTCCCTGCTCAGCCCCAGAATCTTACAGGGGATTCAATAGGTTGTCTGTCTGCTGGTAGGAGATATTAAAGTCCTTCAGAAAAGAAACCAAAAAAAAAAACCCTAAAAACCAATCCTTCTTCAGACCGATCCTCTGGAAATCAGTCATTCTGCCAGTAGAGTTAATGATCACTTGGTGGGTTAATAGCCAAACCTGAAGTCAAAGCTGATTAAAGCTTAAAAAAATTAACCACTCAGTGACTGTATCAAAGAGAGTATTCAGTTATTTTTCGATGGTTCCTTCTCTGACTAGGCTCCCATAGAGGCTGACAAGGGATATTTTAACTTGTCAAGGCAATAGCACCATAGTGACAAAACCCTAAGAAGCCCGTCAGTTTGCTGCACAGGACCTGTTTTGCATACCAGGCCTTTGATCTTTAAGTGTATTTAGCATTGCCATTCTTTAATGAGTGTGGTGAGGAGGTGAAATAGGTCCCTTGCTTAAGTAGGACAATTTCTTATTGTCACTTAGCCTGTGAAGGACAAGCCATGCAGAAGAGCTCCAGTCAGGAGAGAGGCCTTGAACGCAAGAACATTTACGCTTCAGTTAACAGGGAAAGCAAACTGCATGGGGGTTTGCAGAATCCAGTTCCCACTGCATTGGGAAAAAAAGAATTATGTTTTTATTTCTCCACCTTCATTTCATGTTTCCCCAGCTTACTGACAAAAGAAATTTTAATTATTTACTAACAAAGATAGGGCTTTCCCCTTTTGCTTCATGCTGTGGCAATGAGTTTGCTGGGGAAATGTTGACAGTATAACCCATGGTGACACTAGCTGCTGTGAAAAGTCACAGGAATTTACACCAATTTCGAGGGTACCAGCTGAGCCTGTCAATCCAGCAGCGAGGGAAAGTGGAACCACTGCAAACCAAATGGAGATTTTTCCAGTGAGACTATAGAGAGAAGGTGTGACCCAGGTAAATTATATAATATAGCTAAGAACAACTTCTACTTTCAAACACAAGACTGTAAGAAACAAGTGTCATTTCTTGTTTCTGTGATCTTTCTCTGATGGAGAGCAATCTAAAATCCAGGAGAGACAGCACGTAACAGCACCTCGTTGTACATCTGACAAGTCTTGATTATGTCTTCTTGCAGGCAGTAGTGGCAGCTCACATGAGACAGGCAGGACTTTGCTCAGAACCCAACATCCATGTGTGCCTCACCCACAGAGACAGGTGGTCCTGGCACTGGTCAGCTGGGCACACACAAGGAAGAGACCCAAAAGGGATCCCATGAGGATATCTGCTCCTGTGGTTTTCAGGCTGCCCTTCAGGGACACACAGGCAATCCACAGGACAAGATGAGCTGGTCAGTGAAGTGAATGGAGAAAAAGTAAATGGAACAGGTGCATCTACTTCCACACACACAAACAAATATTACAGTGAGAGAGCAAGAGCACTGAAATGTATCCTAGGCTTTATCTGACTTCCTTTCTATTGTCTGTGAAAATCGCAATGGAACATACACTTGACGATCTTTGGATTGTTTTACAAAGGTGTGGTTGGAAGAGCGATTGTCAGGAAACACCACTGCATCCCAGCTACCTAGAAACAAAATGAGCTGTCCCTAACCATTCCTGACAGCCCTGCATGTCTCACCTTGCTGGAGATGCCTCAGTCCCTGGAGGTAACTGCAATATGCAATCATCCACACCTCTGGAAAGTATGTTTTGCCATCTGTATTGAGCTTTCCATGCTCCAGTTTGAGCTAATTACTTGCTTCCTTATTTACCTCCACATACTGTGGAGAACGGATTATTTCCTTTCTGTCTGCTGTGACAAAAGTGAAGAGTGTTAAGCTCCCTGTTGTTCATAAGGCCCTACTGCAGGGACAGCTCACACTTCCCTCACCTCAAGGCTGGCCAGTAAGCCAGCAGCAATCAGTGTACCCCAGAGCAGCCCAGCAGCAGCACTCTCCAGAGCTTTCCTTTTCTGTTGCACAGCTTTTATTCAGCACTGTCTTTCCAACCCTAAACACCTGCTGGGCTTGCCTCTCATTTTGAGTGCTTTTCCGGTGCTAATTCCTACCCCTAGCTCTATTTCCTTAGGAGCAGCCAAAGCACAGTCCTGGTATCCTCCGAGCCCACCTTGCTCCTTTGCTGCCCTTCAGGAGGGCCTCCCTTCCTTTGCAAAAGGCAGTTTTCAAACCCATGGGGGCTGCACCACACACACACACACACACACACACACACAACCAGCTCTACATTAACCAAGACCCAAGACAACCAAAAGCATGGGAACAACAGAAAAAGAGATCCCTGTGTGGTAGTCAGTACCTGGAGCTAAACAGAGATATTCTACCCCTCTTTTTCTCTTTTTTTTTTTTTTT
>VZUA01096183.1:3486-14923 GCA_013401035.1 Horornis vulcanius | reverse complement strand
TTTTTTTTTTTTTTTTTTTTGTTAATTGTTGCTCTGGACATTTTTGTTTTATCAGATGGGGAAGGACACTTGAGACCCAGCTAATTTGTGTCTCTTGTCAATGGCTCTTTGTTTTCTTTTAGCTTTTTCCCCCCTTATTTTTACCCTGGCCCTATAATCATTTCTTTGTTCTCTTTGGTAAGCTGGCCACTCAGAGCATTACATCCCTGTCTTAAACCTGGCTGCAGTACAGTTCATAACAGCAGCAGCAGCATCTGCTGGGGTGGCAGTGATGCGTAGCTCCCAAGGCTCCCTCTGCCAGGCACTGCACAAAAAAATTACACTACCTACATCGACCAAACCCAGCTCTGCAGTGTCCAGAGAGACTGAACTGCAGAGGAGAATGCACCTTTTTCTTACAAAACAAAGAAACGCTTTGAACTTTCCCCTCACAGGCACTTTATTGCCCTTGTTCATGGCAAGCTCTCTGTCCGTACAAGTGTAGGCTAGCACCAAGGTACTAATAAATTAATAAAGAGGAGGCAGGGCACAGGTCCAGGTAGTTGCCCACACAGTTAAATGGTTGGCATTGTCCTTCCATGGGTTTGTCCCAGACCAAGCAAATACTCCTGCAGCCAATGCCCAGGCATGTTTCAGGAGCCAGGGTTGTTCTCAGCAGACAGTTTGGGCACAGCTCCCCTGCTCTGGGGGACAGGAGCTTGTCTCCCTGGGGATGGCTGGGCATGCCAGTGGGTCTTGGAGTGGAAAACACTCCCCAGCCTGTTTTATTATTTTATGTGGCTGTAGACTTGGTGTCTCAGCAGTGCACAGCTTTAATGGATTGATTCACCCCAGCACCCCTGTGGAGCAGGGAAGTCCCTGGGTCTGAGGGCAGAAGCAGACTCATGGAAACACTAAAAAGGGTACATGGCTCCAGAAAAGCCTTCAAGTCCCCCAGCCCTCTTGTTTCTTAAGCTCCTGTCCCAGACCCAGGGCTTGAAGCTGGTGAGGATGGAGATGTGCCCCTGGTCTGGTGGGGACGCTGAGCTGCCAAGGACCACATGGGGCAAGACAGGGGCCACCTCCTTTTGAACTCTGCAGCCGAGATGAAACCCAGCCTGGTGAGGCTGGGCAGCACCATGCAAGCCTGGTTCAGAGAACAGGATCAGGCTTGCACTTAACTTGACCCTGAGGGACTTGCAGAAGCTTAGGCAGGGACACGGCTTCTCTACCCCATACGTTTTGACTTACTAAGACATATGAGGCCTCAGGGCCTCTCTGAGGCCACACGTCAAATCCATATGGATAGTTTGTGCAGAGGAAATTGGTGGGGTCAGGAAGAGTGGAAGCTGTTCAGTGCTTTACAGACACATTGCCTGAAGTTCCTCTCCTGAGAAAAACAGAAAGCAGCTCAGCACCATGGATTTTCCATTTTCTCCATTCCAATTTTTCCATTCATTTTCCCCATGTGTGTGTTAAGAGGGAGATGATCAGTCACTCAGCTACTGGGTCATCTGTCTCTGTTCCTGAATCATATCCATCACTATGGTGTCAGGGACTGCAAATACAGAGAATCTGTGTTCATTAATTATGGCGTTTTACAAAAATGCACTATTTTATCAATAATCCTATTTTGAGATTATTTTTATGAGTGATATCATTACTTTGATACCCGAACAAATGGACCTTTTGACAGGGCACCTTCAGGTTTCCAGAGCCAGCTCGCAGGCACTCGGCTAAAGCCCCTGCAGAGCCCTGTGCACCTGGTGTGGGGATTTGCAGCTCCCCACGGTGTGCAGTGGGTGGCCCTCCCCTAAGACACTCGGCTGCAGTGGGCCCAGCCCTGCCCATAGCCCGGCAATGAGCTTTGCTCTGGCCAGCGGCCAGCCTGAGGCTCCGCACGGATGGATCTAGGGCCCATACAAATCCAGGTTGTGAGGCTTCAGCTGTATTTATCCCAGCCTGTTTTTTCTCCCAGATCACCTCCCACTGACACCTGCACACCTGTGTGGAGGGAATATTCGTGCCTTTCCCTGCTCCAGGGCACTGAGAGCAGAGTTGCAGTCAGGGCCCATTACCCACTCAGGGTGGGGCTGCAAAACTGAGGGGAGAGAAGGCAAAACCTACTCATGGCCTTACCTTAATTGTTATTCTCCTTGCTGAATTTTCTTCTTCCTCGATATTGCCTCTGGTAGGAAAGATGATTTTCTTGCATACAGCGGCTTAAAAGCAAGAGGAAAGCTCAGCAAAATGAAAAGTACCACTGCCACCACCAAAAAAAACCCAAAACACAAACCCACGCAAGAAATCTGGGACTCATCCACTCTTCTTTTAACTAGCCTTAACGAAAACAATAAAACCAGAAAGCAAAGAAAAGGCCAATGAAGGTAACTGGGCAGGGCTTCTGTAAAAGCAGGAGCTGTGGGAAACAGGGACACGGCTGCAGACAACATCACCTTGTAGAAAGTCCAGACTTCTGAGGTCTGCCTCTCCCCTGAGTCCTATTTTGTGGCAAATCATAGTAAATGGTGTAATTATCACAGCTGTGCTTTAGACTGGTTTAAGAGGCTGTACTTTCCCAAGTGCCTTTGGAGCACAACAGCAGTGGCAGGCAGATTCCTGCCAGCACAACTCAGCTAAATCCACCAAAACAAGCAAACAAGCCTTCTGGAAGAACTTGCTGGGTGGTTTTTGCTGGATGCTTGTTTTCAATGACAAGTTTCCGAGGAAAACAGTAGCATTTTAAAACTTATATGTACAGCCAAGAAAGCTTGTGGACTTTTCCCTCCTCCTCTCCAGCAAATACTTTGCTGCCTCTTTTACAATGCCATTTCTATTGACGTAAAGTGGAGATAAGGAATGTTTGCCCGTGCTGCCTTGCTCAGTTTTCCCTGTGTGGCTTCTGGCTGATTTGCCATGTGTCCCTGCTGAGGTCTCAATCCATTTTTGACTGAAAGCGTCTGGGTTCTTGCTTGGCTTATCATGCCGACACAGCTGGCAACCCATTAATCTCCTGTTCCCAATGCCTTTATTTCAGTGGGAAAGCTCTGGTGCTTTTCAGTGGTTTGTGTTTACCTCTAACAGAGGCTGGTGCTCAAAGCCCCTAGGTCACTTCTCCACAACTACCAGAGCTGGGAGAGGTTCAGCATTTTCATCCTTCTTGTTCTAACACTCTCTGCCAAAGATATGAAGACATGTAAAGCAGCAGGAGAAGCAGGTTTGAAGCCAGGATCACATTGTCTACCAGTAGTGCTTTGCCCTCGTTCACATCTTTAGTCTGAGGACTTCAAGTCAGCTACAAAATACCTTCTCAAACACTGACAAACTGAGGGTCAATTTGCACTCAACTGAAGTTTTCCTGTAGAGTTTTGGGGGCTAGCACATGAATTCTGTCTGCCCCCTTCCCAGGTAAGAAAGGACACTAGTCCGTCAAGGTTATCCAGCAAAGGAGTCCTTGGAATTTCCTTCTGTTCAGAAAACCGGTATAAACAAGACTGGTGAAAACACTACCTTGAATGTAAACCATTCTGGAAGGGTTTGCCTCGTACAGCCATGCTGGTAGTACTGTTTTGGCAACTCTGTATTTAAAAATCCAGCTCTAATGGACTAGAATTGCAATTTCTTGGGCCTGGCCTTGTATGCTAGTGAGGGACTCCCAGGAAGAAATGGAATGCTTGAAAGGGAAAGAAAACCTTATACTGTGCCTGGCTTCTACATCTGATTATGTATACCTATTATGGTTGAAAAGTGTTGTCCTGAACACTTGGGAATCAGAAGTTTTCATTCTGTCTGAAAAGAGAAACATAATGCCTGTATAACTGCTTTTCAGTATCTCAAACTTGCTACAGTTCTCTCTCAAAGCAGATTTCTGGTGGGGTGGAGCATGGTATGCTGCTCCTCCCCAGCTGTGTCTGCCAGCAGCAGGGATGTGGGATGGACATAGCTGGCTCAGCTAAGCTGGAGATGAGGGAGGCACCTGGGACCTGAGCCAGGACAGTGCTGATTTGGATGGCAGGATTTGCTCCACACCAAGTGAATCCTGTTCTTTGGTTTCCTGCCTTTGTGTTACCATGCAGCACAGAAAAAGTCATGACTTTCCTCCTCTGCTAAGCTGCCCTGGAGCTCTGGATGCTTTCCTGCAATTCCTCAAAGTCAAGCAGCTATCAGGGAAGAACATCCTGCTCACTTTTAATAAAACTAACACTTGCATTGGCTTGTTCCAAGCCTTTCAATCCCCACCAAGGACATCCTAGCAACTGTTTTTGGAAAAGATATTTAAATGTGGAAAGGGAAAAGACTTTTTAGCAGTGGCTATGGGGTTCTTCCAAGTTTGATACCATGAGGAAGTGGCTGGCTCCAAAAGAGATAGCACTAAGAACAGTTGATGTTTTTCAGACTTTCAGAGTAACCAACTAAAAATGCATGGGACAAACTGTCTGCAAAGGCAAATCAGCACAGATGTATTGGCTGGGCCAAGCTTCCAGGGGTGGGAGGGTGCAGAAGCAGGCATGGGAGCATCCCTGCAGAGCAGACAGATCTCCCTGCTCTCCTCACGTCCCAGCATTGTTAACAAAAGTGAAGGGTCCCAGTAGGAAGCTGGTTTGATCCCTCATACATGGATGTGTACGGCCCAGTGAGAGATGCCCCTGGGGACACCCCACAGCAATGGGGAGGTGGTGGATTTCCCCTGGGAGTATTGATGTACTGAGCTCTGTTCCCTCTTGCTGGTGACCATTTCAGCCCAATCAGAGCATATTTTACAAGTACCATATCACTCAGCATTATAAGACTGTTTAGTGTCCTGGTTCTCTGTGCCTAGGGGACACATGGACTGATCACTCTCTTGCATTCCTGTTCCTCTCACAGTATTTGCATTTGGGTTTAAGATGTCAAAAACCTCTCTCCTGCCTCACTGCTGACTCCCTCCCTCTGCACTCACTGCTCTACACTATCAGCCTGGGTTTTAGCTGCCTCTTCCCAGTTCTCCAGCCAGGTCTGATCACATCATCCTGTCAAAAATTATTTGCAAACAGGGACCTTATTCTTACACAAAGCCCTGCACTGAAATGCAAAGAGATATCCCTGCACTTACTTTATTGATGTAAAAGTGTCAGCATTTTTAGGCCTGGCCACTGAAGGCTCCCTGGTGCAGAGACAGATGCAATTCTGCATCTCCTGTTGCATAGCTGGCGTCTCCCTGGCACTTCCCAGCTCTTTCTCTGAAGGCCTTGGAGACCAGACCTCTTATATCTGTTATGCCATAAGGGGGGGCATTTTGGGAAAGAAACCTCAGGTCTGGCAGGCTGCTCTGTATCTTGACTCCTCTTTGAAGCAGTTCTGAGGCCTGAAACTCTGGCAAAGTGAGGGGTTTTGGTATGGCATGCAGGTGGGATGCACAGAGTGGGCCAATGAATTTTGGTGCACATGGACTGCTGGGGTTCATCCCCATTCAAGGAGACTTTGGATATTTAACCAGTGTGAAAACAAAACAGATGCCTCATAACCCTGTAAAGAAAACTAATAAAGGCTTTTTAGCCTGTCTAACAAAGAAAATATCTGATGTACAGAAAATACCTCTGAGACAGACAACTTCAGGAATACAGAATACATCGCTGAAGACTAGGGTAGGAGTGCACATGGGAGATGTTGGACTGCAGTCCACATGGGCATGAAGGCCATGGAGATCTATCTGCCAGTGGAGTTACATAAAGATGCCCATAAATGCAGGTTACCTCAGTTCCAGCACAGATTGAAGAGAGTGGTCACATCAGGGGTGAGAGCCGGGCTGGAGCAGGAACCAGCAGAGGCAGCCAGCAGGGTTTCTTCCCAGGAGTGCTAAAACTGTCAGGAAGGCTGTAGCAGAAAAGATACTCACGAGTCTGCTCTAATAGGGAAGGGAATATATAGGAGAAAGGAAAGTTTTCCCAGCTGCTGGAAAGAATCCCTAAAGAACACAAGCATGGCAGACTAGGATTTTGACAGCTGTACTGAGAGTCCACCTGGGGAACCAGGGGGGTTGTGCCAGCTAAGGAAAACTAATAAGGGAATTCATCTGTTGGCTGACAGGCAGTCTGGCAGAGAGTACCTGTGCTGCAGATACCATGCCTGTTTCCAGTGCAGGCAGCTCTGCCCTGGCTCCTCAGAGATGTGTCCAAACTGAGCTGTCATTTCTCTGCTCAGCTCTCTCCTCCATCATTCCCACCAGTCTCCCCAATGTGCAGCACATGATCCAAGCAGGTTTTCTTCTCCTCCAGCTTAGTTCTTGGACTTCCTCCCTCTCCAGGTTGTGTCTGTGAATGGGGCTCCTGTGGTAGAAACAGAATAGTTATAAATCCCAGTGAGCTGAAGGGCAGTGAAATGCAATATACTCCAGGGCATGGGCAGTCCCATCATCCAGATGTTTGGCAAAGCTGGTATCTTTGTTATTTTTCTTACCAAGACAATTATCTGCCACCACCTAGGTCTGATCCAGTGTGTCCCAGCAGTGCTCAGGTGACCTGCTGGGTCCACTGCTTGATCCCTGCTCTGAGCCAGCAGGGAGAGCCCTGGGAAGAGCTCCCAGCTCTGGTGCACCCAGAGGGGTGTGAGGCAGCCCTAAGGCAGTGAAGGGTTTACACAACAAGCTGGCAAATTGGTGACTGTCACACAAAATCAGGACATGCAGTACTTTTCAGCATCTGTGACCCCAGATCAGCTGAAAAGGATTTTGAAAGTGAGATAAAGGGCTCACCTCCCACCGTGGTTCTCCTGCAGAGGGACTGCAGATAGGAGGCTAGGGTTAATTTGTTTTCTGAATTAACTAGGAATTTGGGAGCCTTGAAGCAATTGTGCTTTGTTTTGGTTTTGTGGGGTTTTTTTCCAGGTTTATCTCAACAACAGTTGAGTTTTTAGTACCCTATCCTAAATTCAATCAAAACTTAGCTGGCAGGGTGGTGAGAGTTTATTGTGTTAACAATGTGTGCTGCTTACTGATACCATTCCCCAGGTAGTGAAAACTTCCCTGAAATCCACACACAGGGCATGAAAATGTTACTAAAAAAAAAGCTCTGGCAAATATATTTTTTAAACTATAAATCAAATATATAAGTAGCAGTATTTTGTACTTCTCTAGCCCTTTCCCCTCACAGTGTTCATAGAATAGCCTCAAAGGCACTTCTCTAGAGTCAGAGCAGGTCAGAGCAGTCCTTTATAAAAGCTGCCTTTTCTTCCCCGGATTGCTGTCCTTTCCTTGCTCTCTCCCTCCATTCCTATTCTTCCCCTTCCTTTTTTCACCAATTCGCCTGCCAATGATCGGCTCAGCTGAGTCACTGGGATCCAACTCTTTGAAAATTGGATGGAGGCATCACAGATGGATGTTTTTCCAGATCTTGGGGTTGCCCTTCTTGACAAAGATCAATATCTTGGTGACCGTCCTGCAGAGCAAGCCGTACCCTTCCCCTGAACAAGCAGCAGTCCATTAAGTCATGTTCAGAGTGTGCTGCCTCACTCTCTCACCGTTCTCCCTGTCAAGCTTTTCAACTTTCTGCAAAAAAAAAAGAAAAAAAATAAACCTTTCATTCTCCAAGGCCAGCATCCAGTTCATATTTTTTGTATCATAGGGAAAATGATAAGCCAGGGTATAACAATGACCTACTTCACGTCCTGATAAAATAATTTCCTCTCTCTGTCATTTTTCTCAAAGAATAATATTTGACTAACACAAGCATGTAGGATAGAGCAGAAGCTTTTCTGTGAACTGGCTGATAATGCGTCAAATTCAGCCCTGAGACAGACAACTGCCACCCTGTTGACCTATGTGGAGTTAAGCCTGTTTATCCCCCAGCTTAGAGCTCTGAAAACAATTGGGTTCAAACCTGTAAGATGTGTGCATGTGATAGGATTGAGGCCAAAAGCTCGGAAACGGGGGCTATCTGTTACAGCATCCCTCCATCAATGCCCTCTCAGCCCCCTGCCACCATGACTGCCTGGGAGCTGCTCTCACTTGCTGCTGTGGTGCCAACAGGCCCCCCCCTGCAAAACAACTGGTGAGCTCATCCTCTTACACAAAAGGCTACTGTACTGAGCAGGGTACATTACAGTATAGGGCAACCATGCAGCTCTGAATCCACTCACGCCCCCCTCCCCGAGCACAGAAACAATGCAGGCTCTTACAGCTACCCCACTGCAGCCTACGTAGCTCAATGCATCAGCTGTCCTTGTCTGCTGAAGGTGTTTAAAAATGTACATGTGGCATTTTTTGCTTGCAGCATTGCATGAGGAGATTTCTCACATCATCTTTCAGTGTGGTTCAGATGGGTTGTCACCCAGTGTATATTGCCCACGCTCTCATCTCCCACCCACAGGAGTTTTCCTTGTGTTTGTGCATCTTTTGTCTTAATGAGTTCTCATCATGGCATTGACCCAGGCCATGAATTTGCCATTTTTCGTTGCTGGTAAGGGGTGGCGTGGTTTGCACATCCTTGTGCCCTCAGTTGGGCCACATCCTGGTGTGGTGCCAGAGACTGCAGCACATCTGCTCACCTTCTCTTTGCCAAAATGGACAAAAATTTGTCTGCTGTCAAGACTTCATCATGTCAGGACACACTGCCCAAGATGGCCAAAGCCCACTAGCATACAATCTTTACTGTACTTACTGTCAGCCTACTTACTGTATGCTGACTTCCAGCATCATATGCCATTCCACAGTAACAAGGCACCTGATTTATGGGATGCTGCCGAGAGTAAAAGGTAGTTAAAACATAATTATAGTGCTCCTTTTATTTCTTTCCTTGCATAAATGTGGTATGAAGCTAGTCTGGTCTATTGACTTTTCTCCAATTTCTTGTTCCCTGAGGTGGAAAGTTCCTCTGGATTTCAGGACATGGAAAACTACCAGCTGCTGGGCTCTGGCGGAAGGGTAACACAAATCTTGGCATGGAGATGGAGACTCCTCTTGACAGCTCTGCTCCTCAGGCACAACGAGCCTTTCTATCAAAGCTCATGTGTGTGGGAGACAATTTTCTGGGGTGCTACTCAGAGCCTGAAGAATAAACTCTGAGAGAACTAGATCCTGAAAAGCTGTACCTCTTCCCAGTGCGCATGCCTCTCGCCAGCAACGTCTTGTCTTGTGCAGAGACGCAGCTAGGCATACACTGGGAACCGTGCAGAATGAAAATGAGACACTGGGCTGCAGATGTGGCTCTGCCTCCTGCACAGAGCAGTAAGGAGGAAATGCACCAGAAGTAACAGTATCCATACTCCATGCAGTTCACCAGAAGTGACTGAAGATATTCCTTGCTTTACACAGATCCTGACTATCTTTCACTGAAAAGCGACTTGCTTTCAATTCAGAAGATGGGACACAAACCTCTGTGCAATTAATCCATTTTCCTTTTGTCTCACTTAAAGGAAAAGGAGAACCTATGGCAATTTTTGGTACTGGGGTTGGTACCTGTCTTTGATCAGGGATGTGATTGTCACCTGCATCACTCTAATACGGAGCTTATACTGTTGAAACCACATCACCACTCAAGATGTTACCACACCACAGATAGCTCTGAGCTCCCTCAGTTACAGCACAGCAGTCACACAGTAATCTCAGGCCTTCCCACAGAACATCTGCTGGGCTGAAGGTGCCTAATACTGAATTAAACACTGTGATTTTGCAGCCAGGTGGCCGTGGAGCTTGCTTGCTGTAAGGCTCTGCTATGAAGGCAGCAAACCCAAGAACAAGTGTGGCAACAAGCTGCTGTGGAGGTAACCTTTCAAACAGCTGCAGCTGTTTGCAAAGTGAGCCTGCAACACACACATAATGTTTTTCCCTTTCCCGACAAGAATAAGCCAAATTAGCATTATCCTGGCACAACTGCATCCATACTCCAGGGAATTAGCTGCGGTAGTATTGTTAAAGCAATTCAGCTTTTCTGGGTAGACAGGCTATAATTACACTAAATTAAAATAGAATGCTTTTGTTCTAACTTCAGCTTCCCCACGAGGACTTGTACTAAAATAACTAAAGGTATGAATTAAGCCATTTCTGTTACTTTAGTGTAAGTGTGAGTGCGAGCAGGCTCCCACTCCAGTCCTTCCACCTTGGCAGAGCTCAGTTGTCTGGGTGATCTCTCACAGGCTTCATCACAGAGGGATAAATGCATGAAAGCACCTAAAGAGGATGTGTTTCTTGGTTGTAGCCAGGTGCCCTCTGATGGCTCTCTCTGGGGCTAGTGCCATATATGACAGCACCATCTTTGCTCATTTAAGGGAATTCTGTAGGACTGGGGTGTCCCACAGGAGGGTCAATGGCCCCTATGGGTCTTGAGCATGAGGGTCACACTAAGCCTCTATGTTCTGCTGGTTGTTTTGCTCCATTCCTGCCTGTCTGTGCTCCTGGAAGGGAGTGGGTGATGCTGAGCTGGCATGGAGCTCCAGGGAGATGTTTCTTCCCTACACCTTCAATTGCACACACAGCATATCCAACCAGCAGCTTTCAGCCAGGTAGGACCTTGGCTTTGGCCCTGCTTTGGAATGTCCACAATGTCTATGTGCAAAAGAGCCGTGGCCCTATGGAGAGCCACAGTGACCCTTCCAAAGGAAGAGGACAGGGCACTTAGGAAAAGATCAGCTGTACAGAGTGCTTTTTTTCCATGAGACGTGAGCCTTTGCAGGGCCTTTGGTGGTTAGACCACACTGCTCCAGGGTTTAAAGGATCAGGAAGATGTCAGCTCCAGTGACCATGGGAAATACAGATGGGGCAGGATGGGCAGCTATAGCATGTGCTGCCTCACATGGGTTTCCACTTCACTGAGCAAAATGGGGAAACAGCACTTCAGGACTCACTGGCAACTCAGTGATACTAAAAATGGTAAACTGAAATCTCAACTCTGCCATAGACTTACCAGCACTGATTTGGGTAAGTTCAGATATACGCGCTCGCTGCCTATCAAATGAGGCATCCCAGATTCTCTAGGTGGTGTGGTTCATATTTGTATGGTGCTTTTAAGATTCCCGTAAGAAATGCGTTAATAACATTTCCAGTTGAGAACCGTGCCAGGCCATTCATCAGCTTTTCATTTTCTGTGTTTTACTGCAAAACTTTCCATAGCCAACTTAATGCAAAGATGCTAAAACTGAAATGCTCACTTTCCCACGGCACACGGCCCAGTTTACCCCTCCCCAAGCCTGCAGGTGGGAGCTCACTCAGCGGCTTCCACGGCAAACATGCCGAGAGCACCTGTCGAAGTTCCAGGGCTCTCCTGCCCTGCTGAGCGCGACGCACACGCCCATAGCGAGGGGAGCACAGCCCCGCCCGGGCATGACGGGCCCTCACGGCGGCTCTGCGGGCAGGGGGCGGGCGCGAGCCCCGGCGGGCCGGGCGGCACCGCCCCCTCCGTCGAACGCAGCCAATGGTGCTGCGCGCCGGGACGAGCGGGCCAATGAGAGGGGCGCCCGCGCGGCTGGGCCCGCCCCCTCTGCCCGCCCG
>VZUA01096156.1:0-12197 GCA_013401035.1 Horornis vulcanius | reverse complement strand
ATCATCAGTTTTTCTGTAAGAGTACAACAAAATCATGAATATAGCAATATTTGTAATGAATATCAATTGTAACCTGCAAATCCACTATGTTTTCCTCATGAACTTAAAATGCAAAATCACCACTAAAGAAAGGCAATTGTTGAAATTTAATAAAATTTCCTTAAAAGCGTCACAAGGTTTGAAATCCATCCTATCAGGTTGTGAATGATTCAAGTTTGTTTTCTTTGTTATAGGTGTTTATCACAGTGCTCACACAGCCCATCAAACTGTAATAAATCAAATTGTGATAGCCCAGAGAATGGGACATAATTTAATGACCTCTAATTATTTTTTAGACCACTGTAGTTGACTATCCCATCCTATATGAGAACAATAAACTGAACACATTCAAGTATTTTCAACAAAGAACTTAATAACTTTTCACATTTACCTTGAGAAATTTCTTTAGGAGAAACAGGATTTCTGTTGAGAGGAAAAAGTAAAAAACTATTCAGTGTCAGCTGAGGAAGTTAAATGGAAAGAAGACTTTCCCATTATACCCATTTCTCTTTTAAGAGGCTGGTTCTGTGTTGTTCTGGTCTGCAAATGCTGAGCTTTGACAGGGAAAGGGGAAAAGACCAGAAGAATAATAAAAAGCAAAACAGGTCACAATTAATCAAATAATATTGGGAGAGCAGAAGAACTGCAGATGTATCAGCCATTGCCTTTGTCTGGAATTACAAGTTGAGTTAATAAAGAGTATCTAAAATGTGCACAGCACTGATCAGTGGTAAAATCTGTATGGGAGTTCCTGCTCCTGCTGAGGTAAGAGCTCAGAAAAGAGAAATTTTACTAAAATTCAAGACAGGCAAATGCATAGAAATGCATCTTAAATGGGTTAGGATTTCAAAGTGATGCCTCTCTAGTTACAGGTAATTAATATTCCTTACTGGCTTTAAAAAGTGTACACTTGATAACTCAAATACAACTGCCTGCAAAGGAAAGCCCCTATTTCTTAGGAACTAACCCCAAATTTGGGATTATTTCCTTTCCTCCCCCACAATCTCTGCATTTCTGATACCTTCCACACTCCAGTGGGTCAGTCTTTCCTTCTTTATTCATCCCCACAGTTCCAGTTTCCTCCACTGAAGAGTCTTCCAAGTCCTTGCTGTGAGACTGAATAAAAAACAAAGAGACCCACACTCAGCAACAGATTAAAATTTTAAAAATAAATTAAAAATTTAAAAAGTGCTGAAAAGCTGCCAGACTTCGTGTATATATCCCATGTAGTGCAGGTCCCTGGACACAACAGAAAAAAAATTACAGGGAATTTTTTGAATGATCAATTTTCCACATTTGCATGGAAAACAAATAATGCACCAGTATTTTTCCTTATTGAAATTATTTAACTGTTGCTACTTTAAACATTAAACAAATCCAAGACTTGAACAAATCAGTTCATTGTGGAGATTCAAGTCCTTTATCATTATTTATGTACTCACATCATCAAGGAACTCAATTGTCAAAGAGGACTCTGCATTTTCAGAAACAGTGTCGGATTCCTCAACTCTATAAACAGATGCCCAGAATTTCTTCACCTCTTCAGCTGTGAAATATAAATAATTCCATAAATTTCAGTTTTTCCTGTTCAAAACACGCTCATAAAATGCAACATCTTTTATTCTTTATGAAAAATCACTGACTTCTCCCTTTATTATTGCTGCTTTTCGCAGAAACTGGTTAAGAGTGGAAATGTTCAGCAATTATAGAAAAGAAACCTCAAGGAAAAGGTATTTTAGATGGAATAAACACAAATCTGTTATACCTGTTAACTCCTCAATGTCATCATCATCATCATCTCCTTGTCCCCCTCCTCCAGCCCCAGCCTGGTGAACATTCAGGGCTTGCACAGGCCTTGAATCTTTCATGCAACTTGCAAAAAATTGATCAACAGGAGTTCTGAAACAGGAAAAAAAATAAAACCCAATCTAAAAAAAAGAAAAACCCAACCAGCCTATTTACTGCCGCAGTAACTAATCCCTCCTAATTTGATTGAAGTTACTTTGCTCCTCAAGAACTCATAAAACAACTCTGTAATGTCCATAAAAGAATCCCAAAGATTCCTTTTCTCTATAAAACTCCTGTAGCAAATGCCTCAAAACCAAGCAACCAAAGATCAAAACCAGTATCTAAATTCTACAATAAACTGATAGCAAAGAGAATCCCTCTAAATGCTCCCTCTGCAGGAATTCTGAACTCTGAAGTGATCAATTCTGGTTATAATCATTATTTTATTCAAATAAAGCTCACTGAATACACTCCCCTTAACTCTTTATAATATATCTAATATTTTGAAAGTTTCATTTGGATTTTGTCAATTTGGTATTTCTGAATTCCCTCATTAGCAGCAGCAAATTCAGCAATACCTTCTGTATTTCTTCAGCAGGAGTTTCTCCATGTAGCTCAGGCCATCCTTCTGGAATTCCACGTGGATGGGCTCCTTCAGAGCAGTAACATTGGTCTGTACCTCACAAACCCCCACAGGTTCTGTCAGAATTATTAAAAATAATTATACAGCTGTTCAAGCTTCTAAACTTGCTCTTTACCTACATTATCCTTGAATGAACATCACATTTGGGTCTGTGCTTAGCTCAGTCTTTGCATAACTCCAAAATTTAAATGGCCAGCAATATTATATTTACAGAACACAGTCAGTAGTGGGGGAAGCCATAAAATCTCATTTATTACAGATTATTACACTGGAGCCATAGAAAGAGTTGGGGGGGGAGATAGAAATCCATGACTCCACAGATCAAAATCTCACAGAAAAGAAGAAAAAAAGGGAAAAAAAAGAGTTTAATGTTAATTTGTACAAAAAGCCACAGAGAAAAACCACCATCCATGGACTAGAGGAACAAGACACAGATTGGATTTGCACAAATCCAATCAGACCAGAGGAATTTTCCATGTTTTTCCATGCATACTTCAGCTGATTGCAGCTTTTCATTGGGACAAAGAAATATTAAGAGCCTGGTGAAGGCAAGCAGAAAATGTACTTGGATAGAACACACAAAATCCTGAGCCCTGCACATTCCTTGCCTCAGTTTAAAACTGTTTTTTTGTTTGAGCATTGCAGTTCGTGCTGAAGTGCCACGTGAGACACAAAGCCATGGGAAGGAGCAGGGACATGGCCACTGCCAGAGATCATCACACAAAAACTGACCTAAACACTCTGCTTATCGTTAAAAACCCCTTCAGAGATGATTGTTATTAATAAAGGCACAGTGAAAAAGAATAAAATGGGTTTGCTTAGCTTCACATAAATCTGTCTTCACTAATCTAAAATCTAACACTGCATTTAAAGAGCCATTAAACAGAACAAACCATACCTGATGGGACCCCACTGGCACACGGATCTCCTCCAGGATCACCTTTGCCTTTTCTCCACTGAAGCAAAGCTTCCTGAAAACTCTTTGCAGATGCCTCCTCATCAAAGGCACCACTCAGCAATCCTTTGTTCTGCTTTCCAGGGCTTGCACAGGTTGATTCTGAGGCTGGGTCCTAAATCAGTTCCACAACATTACTGAAAAAGCCTTTCTGACAAGCAGCAACATTTTTAGTGTCAGCTGTGGAACTGCAGCACTCGGTTTTCTGGGCTCTGATGAGCTACCTGGTAAGCAAGAGCACTCCCATTTTATGTGATCCTGCTCACAATTAACTGCAAAGATCTATCAAGAGCTAAATAAGAAAGAAAAAAGTTTTTCTCATCAGACACACAAACTCCTATTTCTAAAGGTTTTTGGTGTCAGAGAGCAGTGGCCATGGACACCCACACGCCATGCTTTGGATATAAAGCCATGGACACCACATCCCATGGACAGGAGGGATTAAATGAGGCATTTAATGCAGCATGTCTCATTTAAAGGAATTTATGAGCTGTGTGCTGTACTAATGAAGAGCTGGTTATGGAAGCTTCTCAGTGGACAGGGGCACATCTGGAGAGGTCAGCAAGAGGAAAAATGGTCATTTAAGGGGCTAACTTGGATGGCCATTCAAACAGCTGCCCAGGGAAGTGCAAACTGTAATTGATGAGATTGACTGAAAACAGCTACAAAGGCAGAAAAACAGTCCTACACTGGGTCTTTAGTGATTTTTCAGCTTTTATTAAAACAAAGAAAATTACTGGGGAAGGTTTTTGTTACCAACTCTTGGATGATTACTAAGCAAAACCACGGAATAATTTATGTATTTATGGGAAAGATCCTTTGTCTACATATTCTCCAAGTGAAGGACCTGTTCTTACCACAAAAAAGCAGCAAAGGTACAGGCAGAAAGTGTAATGAGAGAGTCGAACATCAGCATCCCCTCCACAACCAGGATGTTTTCACAACTCCTTCTTTCCACCTGCCCTATGCTTTAACTGATCCAGGGACTGGTCGCACATCCAGCGGCACTTGTGACTTGCAAAAGCAAGAAGCGGTGGCTGTTAAAGATGTCAGTGTCTGCAGGCTCAGGGCATTCCCCGATCTTCCCACCGCAAAGCGGAGCGAGCACGGCGCAGAGTTCACCGTGCGAGCGCGGGATCAGCAGGGAACAACAACTCGAGCGCGGGGCTGCCCGAACGATGGCAGCTCAGCTGCTCCCAGCAGCCCGGATTCCCAGGGCAGCAATTCCTCCGGCTCGAGCGCTCCCGCTCCCGGGGATGCCCCGAGATGCGGAGCGGCTGCCGCGTCCTGCGGGGGCGCAGCGCCCTCGGGCGGCGCTTCCCGGCACTGCAGCAACCCGCGCTCCGGGATCGCTCCGGGGCCGGGATCGCCCCGCGCTCCGGGATCGCCCCGCGCTCCGGGATCGCCCCGCGCTCCGGGATCGCCCCGCCCTCCGGGATCGCTCCGGGGCCGGGATCGCCCCGTGTTCTGGGATCGCCCCGCGCTCCGGGATCGCTCCGGGGCCGGGATCGCTCCGGGGCCGGGATCGCCCCGTGTTCCGGGATCGCTCCGGGGCCGGGATCGCCTCATGTTCCGGGATCGCCCAGCGCTCCGGCATCGCTCCGGGGCCGGGATCGCTCCGGGGCCGGGGTCTGCTCCGGGGCCAGGAGCGCTCCGGGGCCGGGATCGCCCCGCGCTCCGGGATCGCTCCCTAAAAACCGCAGGGAAAATACAAACACGCACAATCGGCGCTGCTGGGAGCGTGCCGTGCTCTTTGTTCCGTCAGCGTTAACGACACTGGGAGCACGGGAGCAAAATCCTTGGGGTTATCCTAAATTCCAAATTCGCACGTGGTTTTTTTTTCCCCCAGAGGAAAAGCATTACAAAGACACACACAAAATACCCAATACACAATACTTTTAAAGGTTAATAAAACAATGGAAATAAATCACATCATGTATTCCAGGGTGGAGAGGGGGTCTCTCAGAGATGATACTTTTTTTAGAATAAAAATGTTCTTTTCTTATTCAACAATGGAACTTTTCTATTCACATAGATCCCTTTAAAAATCGAGTTGTATGAGGCTACACCACAATTTGGAGGCTGGGTTTCCTATTTATTATTTATTTTCGATTTATTATTCCTATTTCCTACTTGCTAAAAGGCAAAACATCCTTATTAAATAGAAATCACCTCACACTTGATAATAGAAATTTCCACTCTAACACAGCCAACAATGTGCCAGCTTGGAAAGCAGTCAGAATTCAACATTTGCCCTGGGCTATATCTAAGGATTTTAAATTACAAAACATTTGCAGACCACTTAATTTTGCCCCCTTTGCCTGCAACCATACACCTTATTTTAATCACAGAGAAGTGTTCCTTGGTTAAGGGTGAGGTCGGCCTTCTTCAGTCATGTCCACATGCCAGGCAAATTAATAAAAGTACAGTTTAAATAAAATTTTTAACTGTTAAGAGTTAAAGAAGTGGTCACAGTTCTGACAACAGAACCATTTAATTTTTCTGTACATTCAGGGAGATCAGTCTGTAAAATTTCTCTTTACTTTATGGGCACTAAGTAATGATTAGAGAGGAAGAAAAAAGTGTGTCTACATACTGACACAAAAAAACTCTATACACATTAAATTGTGTTATTTGAGAGTTATTTTTAAACCATTTACTTACCAGCAGCCCACCTCTAATTTCAGGTGATCCACAGGCCATCCCCTTCACTCCCAATTTTTCATGAGCTACAACATCTCTTTCAGGCTTAACTGTTTTTTTCACTGGCTCTGAAAAACAAACAAACACACAAAAACAAACAAAAAACTCAACTAATCCAATGTTCCACTCTCTGATTTCTTCATTATTTAATTGCAGCAACCTCCAAGCAGCAATAATCTATCAGAAGTTTTTTTGAGTTTTATTTGGTTAAGAAAGATCTCTTTACCTTGGTTCTGTTTCTTGAGTACTTGCAATTTCACTTTTTCTGGAGAAACCTAGAGGAGAGAATATTTACATCTATCTGTAAAAAGTTTTAATGATAATGAATAAAGAGTAACTTGTACAGAATGACAATGGTTTTAGGGAAATAGCAGGGCATGCATTTAAGGAGAAAACTCCAAGCTCAACACAGTCATGAAGACCAGGACCAGTTTCTCTCCCCAGATATGAAATATTGTCCAGGTGACCTGTCCATGATCTAACATCCCAGTAATTAATAATTTTCAGCATTTTTGTTCCTCAGTTTTCCCTACAGAGTTCACCCTTCAGCCTCACTGCCTCTCATTCACCCTTTATTTTAATTTTGCCTTTTTTTAAATTCTGCCCCATTCATCTCCTCAGCCACCCCAGCTGAAACCTGAAGTCTTTGAAACAACAACAGCTCTGAGTTCCTTGTCTCAGAGAAGAGGGAAGGGAAAGAGGTGGGGAAAGAAAACCTTTTCATTCTGACCTTCTCCTCTCACAAGCAAGGAGACAATTTTATTGAAATTCTCATTTTCTGCTCAGTTTAAGAAAAATTGCCACAGACTTTTCCAAAAGAAAATAGGTACCCCATTTGTACATATTGAAAAGAAAACAGATTTTTCAAAGATTTAGCAGGAAATTTCTACATCCTTTCCTTTAGGTCTGAGCAAGGATGTCATAGAACAAGAGTCAATAAACCTGAGTTAAAGAAATGACTTTAACTGTGGTGTATTTTATCTGTGAAAGCAGAGGATTTGCACTCAGACTTTCACCCAAATCTGAGTTCAGATCCATCCAGCCAAAGGATAAGCTCCAGATGACTTCCACCACTACCAGTGCCACTCTTAGAGGAGTAAATCTGTAGGAGCAGTGATAATTTGTTGTTTATTGCAACTAAAACCCCAACAGACCACCCAAAAAAACCCTGATGTTGCTCCAGCTCAAAGGGAATCAGAGGCTTGGCATGGAAAAAATAAGCAGTCAGGAATTTTACTCAGACAAGGCTTAACCTTTTGGTTTTACAGTATTTGAAATTTTCCTGTTCTGCAGCATAAATCCAGTTCTAAATCTTGTTTTACTTTAAATAGTTTTACTTGCAAATATGATTTCCTACCTTCTTCCTGTTTTCATTATTTTGTGCCACAGCTCGAGGTGGGGTGATCCTTGGTCCTGCCTGCCCAGATTTCCAATGATAAGCACCTAACTTCCTACAAACCAAGGCAAGAAAAAGCTTCAAAATCAGGCCTTCTGCAAGGAAGAGAAGCATAAAAGCTTTCCTTTAGCTTGTTAAATATGAACAAAACATCACAGAAATAAAATTCTTGTCTACAGGATCATCAATTCCCCAAAGCACAAATACTCCCTTCCACTGAAACCTGCTTCACGTCTACTTCAATAGCAGTAAATACAACAAATGTGTAAGAAAGTTCTTCTTTTTAAACCAATAAATTGCTCCAAATTTTTAAACTTAAAGAAACCAATCTTATCATTTCTCAAAGGCTGGTTTCAGAAGAATAAAAACAGAAGTATATTTGTCCCAATTTACTCCAGGACTTCATCCAGCATTGCAGGAACTTTCAGATCCTTTCCAGCCCAAAGCAGTCCATGTTTCCAGTGGTGCAAATGCCAAAGCCTCCTGTCCTTAGAGCTCACCACAGCAACCCTATCAGGGCCTGCAGGTACAAGGCCTTGAGAGCAAAACAAGAACAGCTTCGCGAGAACAATGTGCAGACAAAAGTGCCACACATCACCTGGAACACACTGCCCCAGCAGAGCTGCCAACAGCTCAGCAGCACCAAGGGATCCAAATCCAAGGCATTTGCACTCCCAGTGACAAAGCACAGCAGGCAGAAACTCAAGGAAAAGGAAGCAGATGTTGCAGAAATTTGCCAGCATTCCGAGTGACTCAGATTTAAACTTCACCCCAGCATTTGCTTCATTACACCGTGCTTGGTTCCAAGCCTTGTTTACCATCATGCAGAAGATGCCTCTGGGAAGCCACACAAATGTAAGAGAGGATCAAAGCAAAAATAACAACAGCATCCTCTGCAGAAACCTCAGAAATAAACAAGGGTGCAGCAGAAACTACTCTGTCCTGCTTGAAAACTAAGGTGACAAATCCAGTCAGACAGGGAAAAGGAGAAGAAGGAATAAATGAGGGAAATGGATCTGATATAATATGAGAGTTTAAAATTAAGTTTTAAAGCAAGTTTATCATTGGGAAGAAAGACTGGAGAGAGGACACTGAATATAATTGTGAATTCCAAACTTTAAAAGAGGTCCCATGAGGGGAATTGGAGGTGTGGAGGGGGCATCTCATTGGATTCTTTTTTTTCCACAGGGAAACTGAACCTACCTCCTCTCTTCTTTTTCTCTGCTCATGTCTGACTGCAGCTGCCGCAATCTCTTCTCCATCTCTTTGTTTTCTGTTTCTAACTGCACTTTCTCCAGCTGCAGTTCCTTGACAGTTCTGGAGGAAATATTAAATATTCATTAGAAATCACCTGGAAGTGTGTAAGGCACCTGAAAAGGTTTAAAGCAGAAAAACAGAAGCTGGAAAACTTTTCATTACAGCCATGTCCCTTCTTCTATCTCCCAGCAGAACTGAAAACAGCTCTGGAAAATTTAGGACAGGTCAAGCGCAAATTCCATCACAAAACTGATACAACTGTGCCTGTACTCACAAAGGCTTGGGGTTTATTTATATTACAATAAACAATCCACTGATTTCTTTAGTGTGCTTGTATTATCCAGTAGATACACAGGGTCATAAAACCAGTAACTTAATCAGGAAGTAAAGCCTGAGAAAAGAAAGGATAAAAGCATAGGGGAAATGCTGGAAAAGAAACACATCATGATTCTTCTTGCTCTGGCACTCTTCTAGTTAATGCAGCATTAAAACGTATTAAAAATTATGAAAACATACCCCAATCCCAATCAGATAGAATGCACTTACTTTGTTTTTAATCTCACTGAGGTTCCAGCTTTTGAGCCTGGGAGAATTACAAAATCACTGACATTCATGATGCCCAGTATAAGTTCTCCTAAAAAAGAGCATTTCAATGATCTACAGTTAAAAACCTGTTGAAATGGGAATTTGATTGAAATTAAAACAGTAAAAAACTCATTACACATACAAAAATATTCAGATAGAGAGGGAAATGGAGCACAAAACTTGTTTATATGAAGTGCCAATAAAATCCTAGAGCAACTCAAAATTAAATTTAACAGGGAAAAAACCTTTTTTATTACATTTATGATACCAGGGAAAAGATTTTCTTGGCTGTTTCATTTGGGCAATTCCTTAAAGTTCAGTGCAAGCAGATTAATATTAACTAAAACACAGCTTTCTTGAACCAAACCCATAGAAAGCACCAAGAAGGAGAAAATTTTACCAATGGCTATGAAGTCAAACCATCTCACCTGAATTGAGAAGACAAATTCCTTCTGTCACACACAAATTGATACAAAGGAACACAATAACTCACAGAGCAGAGTTAATCCCTCCTCTCCAGGCTTCAGTGGTATTTAAAATACATTTTTTAAAAAAACACAGGTTGTAAAATAAAATACTCTTCCAAAAAGCATATTTGGGTTTAAATTGAAGGTGAACACCCAGACCCTTTGTGGGCAGGAATGTTTTTGGGATGGCTGCAGTTAAAAAACTGGGCATTTCCTGCTGCTGCTGGGATGCACATGGAAAAGAAACAAAAGTTGACAGCCCAGAGACTTACAGCTGACAGGGGGCTTGGAAACTTCTGCAGCTCGTGGATCTCAGCTTCCTGGGGAGAGCAGGACCTAGTGAAGGATAAGGAGAAGCTTAGGATTGGAAATATCCCAAATGTAAAACTCCCTGTTTACAGGCAAACTTGAAATTGAGCATTAGTACAGATAAAATGTGTCCAAATATCTCCACCCATGAGGCCAAACACCTCGATGGCAGGTGGAAGTTAAAACACCTGGGGCCACAGAACCTAAAATCCAACATTTTAGTGCTGACAAAGCATCAGATTTGTGCACAAAACATATTTCTTATTGTGTCAGAGAACGCAAGCACTCAGTTCTACCAGTATTTCAAAACAGTTATTCCTTTATCACTCTCCAAGATAAAAGAAGATTTTATTCATTTTGAATAGAAGAATTTTTTTTCTCTTGGCTGGACCAGCACAGCTGGACAGAAGGAGGTCACACTGGATTTGAGGTGTTTTTAATAATAAAAACAGAGGCAAATGACACAGGTCATTTGAGCAAGCTCAAGGAGGGAAAATAGTTAATAAAATAATACCATTTATACGAGTTAACTTTAACTTATTCCACTGAAAGCAAATATTTAAAAGGATGACTTAAAAATGTGGTAATATCAGAGCTAAATATCAGAGATGCTGTGTGAGAATACTGGAGATAAAAAGCCCTATCAAGTTTCAGCATCACTGCGTGGGGAAAAAAACAGCATCAAGTTGTAGATAACAGGGGCTAGAGATAGACAGTGATCAACCCCCTGAATTATTCAGAGAAAATACAGGAATTCATTGTACAGCAGACTGGGAGACCCAAAGTTAAACAAACCCCACTGGGAAATGCACACCCTGAGCCTGGACAGCGTCCTGAAATATCCCTGAGCTGGGCCCTCAGGGAAGCACAGCAAAGGCAACCCCAAACCCCTCAGAAACAGACTTGGAATTTAAATACACAGAGGAGCTCCCTCTTTCTGTCTGGTTTTTGTTTAATGAATCCCTTTTCTCTCTCTAATAGGCAACACAATTTACCAGTGAGGCAAACACTAAAGGAACTCATCAACATAAATAAATCAAGCGCTAATTAGCCCCATCCTTTCTGCCTGCTCCTCTGCCACACTGGTACTCAAATTTCATCATTCCAGCAGGTTCCTCTGTGCTGATAATGGATGTAAAGTAACAAAAGTAAAACTGCTGTTTGGGCTAAACAAAATTTGAGTCAACTTTAAAGACTGCATAGCTAAATAACCCCAAGTTCCACATAGCCTGTACCCCAGCTTAGCTCAAGTCTCTTCCTAATCAATTTCAAGGCAGGTTTATTACTTTATAGCTGAAGATGGGTGTAGTTTATTTCACACTACAAGAGTTTAACCGGGGCAGACTAAATTCCAACAGCTTCCTCACATCAATAAACCCATAAAATCCAAAGGAATACCACTGTCTGTGCAATAGCTCCCATCCAGTTGTCAACACCATGAACGTGGATTCCCTGCTACACTAAGTTCCATCCAATACTTCAAACTATTTCCTTTGAAGAATTATTCCAAGTGCAAATAAAGAGTTTGTCTAACACTGCTCCCCACCTATTTGTTGTTAATTACAATGACAGGCTTCTGGTCCTTCCCAACATTTAACATAATGCTAACTACTTTAAAGAACAAGCAAAAAGAACAACATTGAAAATATAAGAAATAAAAAAAACTATGCCAAGTAAGCTTTAATTCAGGTATGCTGAAATAATCCCAGTCCTGCAGAATAAATTCATATTCTCCGTGCCTCAACATCTGTGACACCAACCACTGCAAACTCCACTTTCTTTTTTTAAACAAATTATCCATTTCTGTGTGCAGCACCATACAGCACACATAAGGTAAGATCGGGAAAACAACATGAAAACACATAAATGCCACTTTCCCCAGGTCCTTTTACCACATTTTTGAATTTCACCACACTTTGGAAAGATGCATTATCTTGGTACCTCTGCAAACTCAACACCTGTTTCTATGGGTTGCGTATCTTCACTGGTGTAGTGGTTTGAAATAGCTCAGTTTTTAGTTAAGGAAAAAAAATTATAGCAGTTAAGGGAAAAAAA
>VZUA01096154.1:1088-15073 GCA_013401035.1 Horornis vulcanius | reverse complement strand
TCCAACCTTAATGATTCCATGATTCTGTATCACTTACAGCTTTGCTACATAACTTGCTCAGACTACAGGCACAGAATGCCTTTTAAAACAGTATTTTGTACATATTGGTAGGCACAAGCAACCAGAAAAACAGAATTTTTCTTTCACTCACAATTGCGTTGTGATGAATCAGAATTCTTTTTCATTAGCACGAGGATAAAAATCATCTCTCTTACCTTTTATTTCTGTCCTCTATCTGCAAGATATAGACCATGTCATCAGCAGAGTGAAGCTTGGAGCTGCTGTCTCCCCACTTCAGCTTCAGGCTCTGAGGCCCTGCTGCAGCACACTCCAGCCGTGGAGGTAAGGGTGGTAATGGCCTGGTTTTTGCTTTAATAAAGTGGCTAAAAGGTCCAGCTCCAATTTCATTGACAGCCTGGATCCTGATCCTAAAACAAACAGCAAAAAAGATGGATGTTAAATGAAGTGTTTTCACAAGGTTCTTGATATAAACACATCCCAAGGGACAAGAGAGCCTTCTGGGGCTGGCTGCTCCATCCCTGCCACAGTGCCCCACTCCAGCTCCCAGGGCTTTTTGTGGCAAACTGGAAGGTTCTGTTAACACAACAAGGATCATCCTGCTTAGACTGTAGGAGGTGCAGTGAAGATGTCAGAAATGCAGCAAGGCAGAAGGGAAGGTTTGGGTCTCAGGACCTTCAGCCCCTTCAGCCACAGGGACAAGGGGCAGCAGCATAGGACAGGTACAGCCTGGAAAATGTGAAGTGCCCAATCATGAGTAAATAGAAAGTAAAATTTGTTCTGGTTGTCTAACAAAAATCATGGACTAATTGAGGTGAAATCATACAGGGACAGCACTGGTGTCACTGCCATGAAACCCATCCCCATGCTGACAAACACCCTGAAGACCCAGAGCAGTGCTCTCTCAGTGTCTCACAAAGCACACTACTTAAGCACAGGAAACTCTGCTGAGAGGAACTAACAGAGGTTAAATCCACAAACCTCCTACAGTCTGCCACAAACTGCAGAAATGTTAACTGCCAGTGAACTAACCATTAGATCAAATAAATGCTGCACCCAAGTCACTCTCACAAGATGCACAAAAGTCCTTGAGCCATTTGAGGACAGCAAGAAGAAAAGCAGAACACCCGCCTGGTCACAGCAGCTTGAATTTAGAAATGTTCTTAAGACTAAGCCAGTCTTATAAATTCTATTTCTTTCTTAAGATAATGACTCCTGCTTTCTGCTTTGTTAATTTTCTCTTACCTCTCTGCACCTTAGTCTAATACTGAGATGAGTGAGGAGTAGCAGTCTCTAACTATGGTAACATCAACAGCACCATACAAAAGTGGGAAATTTGCATTTCCAAACAGTTTTGAGGACTGTATAAATAGAAATATTGGTACAGATGAGCCTGAAAGGTTTCAAAAGTTTGTTAAATCAAACACTAAATAAGAAAACTCAGGATGGAGAAAACGAATTAAGTTCAGATAGTTCAGCCTGGTTTAGTCAGCTGAAGAGATGCCATTTACTTTGGAAATCCAGTGCACAGCAACCTTGCATTTTCTCATGGGTAAAGACTCTTTATAAGAACTGTCCTTTCTTGGCAAAGCTACTTATTTTGACTGAAGAATATAAAGTGATCCAAGTTCACACAAACAACGTATGAAAAATTACTTTGCATTGAACAGCAAATTTTCAGCTCTACCATCAGGAAAAGAATGTGTTAAAGGGACAAGGAGAAAAGCTCTCCAGAGGTATTCACCATTGGAAAAAAAAACCCCAAAACTGTATTTTCTGCTTTTCAAGAACATAACAGGTTACATTGTTAATAAACACACTGCAAAATAATGAAGTCTGATCTATTGATTAGTCAGCTAAAGCCACTGCACACTGAGAATCAGTGTGTATACAGTCATATGCAAATGTGTGCTTAAAACTTTGTTTACTGACCCAGCCATTAAAAGGGGTAATGTATTGCAGAGTGTGGAGCTGCATTTTCCCTTACCCTTCCCTCTGGCTTCAGGAAATGCATCCTGACCACCTTATAACACTCCTCTTCCTCCCTAAGGGTGGATGGCACAAAGATCTAGTGGGAGCCTCCTCTTCAACTGCTACTTGCAAACATTTCAGAGAGAAAGAGCAAAAGGCTTTTCTAGTATCTGAAGAAATGTAATTAATATAAGCATTGATCTTACTTCATATTATGCTACTAGCTTGCTTTAGATTGAAGAATCATTACATCAATATTCAATGGTATTTCTAACAAAAAAAAACCCAAGCTTGCCTTTATTTTCACTGGATTCTAGCAAGCTATCCATTAGCATGTGCACATACACAGTAACAGCTATATTACAAAATGCTACTACTGCTTTTGTGGATTGATTACAGCAGCATGCTCTAGAGTATCTATCCTTTTTCTTTTGTTTGGTATTACTAAAGTCCCAGTAACATCAAAGCCTCTCCTCGAGCATTGTAAGTTCAGCTGGTTTCCAACTGGCAACTACCACACCTGAAAACAAGCAGTGAAATTAATCCCTCTCCAATACCACACTTTTTAGATATATGCATGCTCAGAAACCTGCACTTCTTTGTCTTGCTTCTGCCAGGTATTTTGCACAAGGCCAAAATGTGTCTTTTCATTCATTTTCATTCTTGCTTTCCTCTGCTGCACAGGGTTCTTGCTCCCCCCTCCTGACACACACAAATATGCACACACACACACTCCCCTTCTGACTCTGGAACACAGTAAGACTGATGGAAACTCTTAAACCTTAAAATAGAGACAGGCATCTTTACAAATGAATGATGATACTGGGAAGCAGGAATTGATTTATTCGACTCCAACACGGCTGATGTGGCCACTCTTTTGCGCTGATTGCACCACCATAAAGCTCTGTAAATTGCCACTATCATTCCCAGGGCCTGAGCTTCATCAGACACACAAAAACAACTAATTCTGTGTTTCCTGTGCACATGGCAGTGCAACCCAAACCCAGGTGTCACTCCCCTCTGAACACCAGTAGTGTCTGCCCAATGGGTATCAGGCCTTGGGGAGTTCAAAGGGAAGGGGAGAAGGAAGGACATCCACAATTAAGTGGAAACCAATTACTGTTTACAAAGCTGGTACTGGGAAAAATCAACTCTTTATTTTCATGTAGGAGTATAGTATAGACAAGTAGATATATCTGCAGTAAAAGCACTTCCTGAGTTCGTTTCAACTTTTCCACTAATGGTTTCAAAGTGAAAATACCCCAAACATCCTCTTGGAAAGGAAGATGGTTTAACAATCTGACAATCACAATTTTACAGAAAGATTTTTGAAAATGTAAAGACTGCATTTAAGAATAGTGCCTAATTCTGCAGACCCTGGACCAATGATATTTGTATTCATTCTCACATTTTTCCACTACAGCTTTTAAACATTTAGAAAGAAAAAACATAAATCAGACTAGGCAAATTTAGAAACCACAAAATGATCTTTAACAGATGATTTTCTCTTAAAAGATTCTTGACCCAGGGAAATAAACACAGTAAACAGGATGCTATTTTCAGATTGGTCACAAAAATCCTTCATACAGTATTCCAACAAACTGGAAAATCAACTTTTGAATTAATTTTAGAGTCTGACATGAGAAGACTTTGATTGCCTCGTTCCCATAAGAGGAATGCCACCAATTGCAATACATGTGCCTGTGGAAACCTGTGGGAGTTAAAATGCCATGGACTTCCAAAGGGGAGAGGAAGCAGCATCCTCCACCATCAGCAGCAGCCTGGACATGATGAATAGCAATCACACACTGCCCCACAAATCTCCACTCAAGACTCCTGGAAGAAGACTTAGCTTTACACTCTGAAATATATTTTGTTTTATAGCCTGCTTAAACTTTGCTAATTTGAGCATCCACGCAAATTTTTCTCTCCATCTCGGATGATCTTTTACTCGATACAGTTTAAAAATCCAAAATATTTATAGAATTTTTATTCCAAAACCAAATTAAGCGTTGCTATTAAAATTTCATAATGCTACTATATATTTCTGTACACTGTGTAACTTCAGAGGAGAAGAAGCAGTCTTAAAAATTGGAAGTTGTTTTGCAGTGAAGTATCTCAACAGCAGAACACAATTATCTATGGAATGTGTTAAGTGAAGCTTGGGAACAGAGAGTAATAGAAAATTGGTGTTTCTCTGACTGTTGAATACTTATTTATTGTGGAATATTTATTAACTCACTCCGAGTTACATCAGTTCACAGAAAACCAGGCCAAGTATATTACCCTATAATCTGAGTTTCCAGAGCTTTGTGGCTATGTCAATAAAGCAGAGAGACTGCAGAACTCAGACACACTTCTGCAGCTGCTCACCAGTCAGGCTGTTTACACAGTGCTTTGGGGAGGCATCTGCTTTCTGCAGCAGCAGAGCTGGGCTGGGCCTGAGCTGCAGTCCTCTTGACTCAGCCCTACCATGGCCACTAGCAGGGTGCCAGAGGCATCTTCCAGTTCCTCCTGCCTTAAATGCATTTTGGGACGTAAATCCTTCTCATGGTGTGCTTGTTGGATTTGCTGTTAAGACACCAAGCATCCAACTCGTCAGCTTGGAGCCCATCTCTGCAGAGAGCCTGGAGTTTCTCTGGGTGCTCTTGGGCTGCTCCTGTTATGGCCATTCCCACAGAGAAGCTGGAAACAAAGCAATGCCAAGCTAACAGCTCCAACAGGGTGGACCCACGTGGACAGGCTTTCACAATCACCCTCTATCCAAAACAATTTCAATTTCCAATTTTGGACTTGCTGGATTCATAATAACCAAGATTTGCTTTCAATTTTGGTTTCCCACAGCCAAAAACATTGACAGTGGAATTCCAATTCAACTGAAACATTTACTGACTGATTCACTTTACTGATTTACTTCAAATTCTGCTGAAACTTTGGCAAGGGAGTTCAGAGCTTCAAACCCAGTAGTACTTGGCTTGTTTAGTCTAGGAAAAATATGTTCACTGTTTTTAAACACAGCAGGGAATAAACACTTCAGAAGGAGAAGAGTAAGTTAGGTTAAACAAAACTGACATGAAAAGACAACTCATAATTGGAGAAATGTAGAGAATGAGACCAGTGATGTTCTGAAACATTCTTCTGATTCAGCCAGGGAGGGCAGAAAATGTATCAATGTTTGGCACACAGCCTGAAAATCCTGTTCCTTGAGGATTTGTTTATCAGGGCAGACATTCTCTGATCAAAGACAGGTGTTAAGATATGCCTTAATAAGAAATAGCAGTGAAAACGTTAATGATCAAAACACTTTGACAAATCTATTTTTGATTAGCAAAATAACACTTCAAACTATTGATGAGGTGCATTTGCAACCCAACTGCAGTCACTTGTCCTCCCTTACAGGAATGAGATGTAGGATTTGGGGTTTCTTTCTCTGATTTTATTCAGCAAAAGAGCTTTCCTACATTATTACTTCTGAGTGGCCATCCACTGGTCTGTGCTCTTCAAGTGAGGTTTTTTTTGGTAGGAACTTAGTCTTACAACAATATTTAGAACAGTTAATGCTTGTGGCTTTGGCTGTTTCATTTGGACCAGAGACAGGAGGAATCCTTGACTAAAACTATGTGATTTAATATGGTTATTTTTACAAAATAATGAAATAAGAATGCCCAAAAAAAAGTCATACCAATCTCCATTTCCAAGCCTTGAAAAAGACATTTCCCTTAAGGAAGCTGTAGACAATCAAGAACCAGATAAAAAAGAGACTGAAGTAAGACTTAGGTGAAGAATTTAAATGGCACATTCTGTCTCGAGTGAGTTGCTCAAAGTTCCGTTTTCAGCTTTTTTGGGTCTTGGTTGAACAAACATTTGAGGAGAAACTGGGGAATATGAGACTGCCCAAAGATGATGCATTTCCACAGCTGAGTGACCAATCCACAGACAAACTCTTCAACTTTATATGAATGATCTGTGAGCAAGCAATGTGTGCTTCTCACTTTAAATAACTTCTGGTGTGTGTATTTGCTACAACAAGTTCTCTTTTCTTGGGTACAGGATAAAATTTGAATTATGAACTTCTCATTTACAAGACCTGTAGGACTACGACCTTGAATACAAAATAAAAAGAAAAGAAAAATCTTACAGCAAGTCTGTGACACATCTAATTTAACAATGCTGTGATCAAATTTCAGTCTTTATTAGAACAGTACCTAAAATAGAATTTCTTTTGTCACATATTCTGTTGTATTGCTGTTCATTGCCTGCATGGAACCATTTTTCTTTCTTAATTAGCAATTAGGGAGAAAATATATAAGCCTGAACATTAAACTAATAAAATTTTGGCAATGCCACTTAGCAATTTAGACTCTGAAGCAATACAAATTGGTCTTAAATTCAGATCATTTTTTCATTCATCTCCATGTATCAGAGATAAAAAATAGCTGCAGCTATACAAATAAACGTTCATTGTGTGAAAATTGCTAGCTCTGCTCAGGGATCAATAACTTAACAATTTAATCCCTTGGAACAGTACTTCTAAGTAGCTGAAAAAACATGAGAAGTAACATGGTAACTTTAATTACTTCTTATTTTTAAAATCTATTTAATTTTAAATTTATTATTACCAGTGTAACTTTACCTTAGCAGAGCAACTCAAAAAGGAGGAGAGGTCAGAGATAATGCAAGGAGAGCAGAAAAGAAGAAAAAAGGTGGGAGGGAACAATATTTGAGCACAAACCACCACAATCATTCCATCAAGGGATGACTGCAGGTTCCTGTGCTCCTAGGCTGGTTGTTTGGGTTGCTGGTTTGCATCTTAAGCCAGTTTCCCTGCCAGGAGCATTTCCTGTGTGAAGCTGAGCCGTGTGACCCCCGTGCCCTGTCCCCAGCTCACCGGTACGAGGTCTCGGGCAGCAAACCCTCGATGATGTGACTCGTCACGTTCCCCACGGGGATGCTGACATCTCCCAGGTCGATGTTGTAGGATGTGATCTCAGCCCCGTTATTGCTGGGCTCTTCCCAGCTCAGTACAAGGCACACAGAGGGTGAGGGCTGGCAGGCACCCACGTGCTCATCCTCCAGCACGCAGAGGGTGGAGACGGCATCAGGCACGGACGCAGGGATTCTGCAGGTCACCAGCTCGCTGTAGGGTCCAGCTCCAGCCTGGTTAATGGCCTGGGTGTGAAAACAAAAACTATTTACCAATGTTCTCCTTCACGTGTGTATCAAGTTCATAATGATGAACTGTGCAGCCTGGAAGAGCTCCAATAATTCTTCAGAGGATATGCACTGCTGGCTTCCTCTCTAAAGCGTGACTCGTACCTCTGCTATCCCAGAGAATTAGTATTTCTTTTGTCACTCAGGAATGTCTCAAAAAGACTGGAGATTATTTCTCTTTTCCCTAATAGATATTTAATAACCATTTTATCAGTAGCAAACTTTGGTTAGTAAGGGAAAATGTCATAGTCATGCTGCCAGTGACAGGTGACATCAGCAAAGCTACCCAGAATTACTGAGCCACCCAGTAAAAGTCCCCAGTATACTGCAGGGTGGCCCAACAGATGCTTTATGCAAGCAAAATACCCCTAAAGATAAGGGATATTTGGCTTGTTAAAAACTACCCTGGTTCCTAATTTGGAAAACAGGTAACTAATTTTATGCTGAAAAGCTTCTGATATAAGAATATAGGACCTCAGCATGGTGTTAAGCCTGTGGTATTTCCCCAAAATCACAGAATCATTAAAGTTGAAAAAATCATAATTCACTACCAAACCACACAGTTCAGCATCCCCAACAAAAGAGGAGAGCAACAATTTATCAAGCTTCTCATCCTAAGTGGCAGATCTTGAATCACTGTGGAAACCAAGTTTCAAAACCTGGCCCCTTTCTGCTCATTAATTAGAGGCTGTTGTCCTTGGAAGCCCAAACACTGCACACTTTTACAGGCCTGGGGTGTTATCAGCTGATGCTCAGCCAGTGGCAAAAGCTGTACCCACTGCACTGGAATTGCCTAGGGAATGACTGATGTTACCCCCTCAGGATTATTATAAATTCAGTCACAGAATCATGCAGGCTGGAAGGGGCTGTGGGACTCATCTTGTCCAACTTGCTACTCCAGCCAGGGTCAGACAATGCACACCAAGTTGCTCAGGCTTTTTTTTTCAGATGGGTCTTGAAAAATCCCAGGTATGTAGATTGCACAGCTCTTCTGGACCACTGTTAGATCCTTAATTGCCTGCACAGTGATATTTTTTCCTTTATATCTCATCTGAACATCCCCACTTCAGCCTGGAGCCTGGATGAAGCACTCCAGGTTGTCAGGAATGGGCAAAACCACCTTCCCTGGATCTGCTTGCTGGGCTCCCCCTGACACAGCCCAGCATCCTGCCCACACACAAGGTACAGGGAGAGCTTACAGAACATGGTACAGGAGAAACTACAGGAGGCCAGAAGGCACAGACCTCCAGAAACAGCTTTGATGCTGCCCAGCACCCTCCACATTTCCTTCACACTGGGAAAACTCAGACCACAGTCTCCCAACAGGTTACAATTAATTCAAAAATCCAGGTTTACAATGTTGCCAGCAGGACTCTGATGGCAATGACAGCACACATCAAACAATTGTTTGATTTCTAATCTATGCTTAGCTGCAGTGAATAACTTATTTCTGCTCTGCATAATACAAACACAAAGCCATGTTCTGTTCTTCCAGGAGACGCTTTGTTCAATTGAAGAAAGAGGTAATAAAGTTACATTTGTCAGCCTTTAAAAAGCCCTTCAAAACAAATCCTGCTCCAGGGAAATCTTCTATTTAGTGCAGCGCTCCTGGAGCTGTTAGAAGTGAGCCCTGTTTTGTGCTCTGCCAATGATGATTTGTCTTGCCCCTAAACCAGTGTTTGGCCATTTGTATCTTGCTCCAAGCAATTTATTGTCAGTGGTGTTTTTTAACTGCTTTATTGGACAATCTCATCACCATAACTGATGGGGCTTTGCTGCCTAGCTGCTTTCCCCTGCCACCCCCAAATGACACAATATTTCCCTTTGCAGAAGCCACTATTGTTTTCAGTAATATTCATTACAGGAAAAAAAGGTAAAGCAATGGTAAAGGAAATTGTCTGCTCTGCAGTTAGATATGCCTGATTCCTCAATCCTCTTTTTTATTGAGTTACTGTAGACTGAGATAGCAATATTGTGTGTTTATTAGAAGGCTGAATAAATGTGGTTAGGGGGATCTTTATTTTTAAAAAGGAAATTTTTCTGTTAAAGCTGGTAACAGATAAAATAAACTAAAATTTTGGACACTATTTAACTTCCTTTCTTTGTTATATTTACTTTGTGGGGAGATTTTTGTGTAATTGTTTGAAGACTACAGTGTATGTTGTAAGGAATTATTTTTCACATAATACAGAGCTGAGATCAGATCCAGAGGATGAGGCTCTCTAGAAAATAATACCTGAGTCACTGATGGACTTCAATAAAATATCTTCTTGCTGTTGTGCTTTTCCTGTAACTTCTGCCTATGCATTAAATCATACTGGCTGCATTAAAAACTGAGTAGATTTGTGCAACATTTTTGTGGCAGGTAGTTTGAAATAAGCACCCACTGGAAATCAAAGATGCCATAGAGCTGGTTGTTTCCATTTTTAACACAAAATTTTCCTTGGGCTCCCCACAGCAGTGGTCTCCTCCCTGCCCAGCAGATGCTGAATGCTCTCCCTCTTGCAGAAACAAGAGGCACTTTCTGGCTCACACCTCCCAGCCACTCACACATCCCCTCCTTTTCCTTCCCCCACAGTGCCAGAGCAAGGTACAGACCAGCTCTGGCCAAGACACAAAATACATTTGAGTGCACTTGGAGCTGTGGGGCCTGAGCTATTGGGCAGCTGGCCAGCTCCTCCAAACCTTCTTCCCCCCAAAAAATGAAAAAAAAAAATCAATATCCTGTTTAAAGAAAAACTATAAGAAGGAAACACTTGACAGAAGCATGTTGTCCTTGATCAAAGAAATTACCCTGGGTGGTCCACATGTTACCAGCTGGGTGGGTATTTGGGTTGGATTAGTGGTGGTGTTCTGTCTTCACATACAAATATATCTTGTGTAAGAAGAGTATCTTAGGTAAAATATTTTTACTTCACTCGCAGTTGCTTTACCTTCCATTTATTTATCAGCAGACATAAAGGATGAAAAGTCCTTTTACTTTAAAAGTCCTTTAAAAGTTTTTTTTACTTTCATACAGATATACAAAATGTATTTTAACTGCTATTTTTCACTGAAAATAATAAGAGATAAAGAGATCAAAGAAAAAGGAATCATGTAGAGACTCTATATAGGATCCAATCTCACAAATCTGAGAGACAAAAGGGCAAAGATGGGAACTCACTTTCTGGCAGGTACCACCATCTCCTGTACAAACAGCAATTTGCTCAGTTGCTTTGCCTTACCTGATAAATTAAGCAGATGCTGAAATTCATTATCTAAGCCAGGGAAATATTCAATATCCAGTTGGGAGGTAGATATTATTATATCTAGAGATTTACCTCTCCTTACCATGAAGAAAATGTTTTTTTTTTTTCTTTCTTTCAAATTTTCTAAACCATTACCACTTTGTTTTGGTGTCAGAGGGCAAGGTGGCTGTCACAAGTCACCGAGGGTAACAAAGCACAAGAGCAATTTTTAAGTAGCACATATTGCTTAAAATAAATGTGCATTCCTCCTGCCTTATAGAGCACATAACTTCAGAGGGGATTAATGGTAAAAATAAGAAGAGCAGTGGAAGGAAACTCTTTTTTGGATCTCAGAGGGCAATGCATGCAGTCCTGCCATACCTGTAGCCTGCAGCAGTAATGCGCTGCTGCTGACAAGTCACTGATTTCAAAGCAGGTTTCTGTGCCACTATATGCAAGCTGTAGAGATTCCTCCTCTTCTCCCCACTCTAATCTGTATTCAGAGATGTCAGTACCAGAACATTCAGGACTCTGCAACACAAATATTTATGTGGTTCAATTCAGAAATGAGCGCTTCGGATCGCTGTGTTTAACTGGGGAAGGAATAAAGTACATGGAAAAAAAAACCAATAACCACCCTTATTTTTAAATTAATATACCATTACTGCTGCAAATGGAAATGTACTGAGTTAATGTTCCCTAAGAGGTTACTGAAACAGGACAATTCTGCACAAAAATTACCTGATTGAAATTCAGAGAAATGAGTGAGTGTACGCAGCTACTTTGCTTTCCATCAGGACACTCAGGAATAAATTGTCTCTCCACTGGCTTGGCAGAAGCTCAACCGTGGAGAACATAAAAAAAGCATCAATCTAATGCAGCCTAGTTGAGAGATCAAAACACAGCTCTGGAAGCCCTGGCCTTGGAGCCTGAAGCAGTCACTCACGTGCTGAGAAAAAAATCACCTCAGCAAGGGAGGAGCTAGCCTGAGGTTCTCCATGGAAGTCACCCATCAGTCCCAGAATGGGACCTGGGAGTGTGGATCCTGGCACACACACATCCACAGTAAAATTCCCACAGGATCACAGAATCCTCAAATGGTTTGGGGTTGAAAGGGACCTTCAAGATCACCTCATTCCACCCCTTGCTATAGGCAGGACACCATCAGACCAGGCTGTTCCAAACCCCATCAACCTGGCCTTGAACACTTCCAGGGATGAGGCAGCCACAGCTTCTCTGAGCAAACTGTTTCAGTGTCTCACCACCTTCACAATACAGAATTTCTTCCCAATATCTAATTCAAACCTGTCCCCTTCCACATACCCCCAGCAATCCCTTTATTTAGGGGAACACAAATTCAGTGCCTGAATGTACTGGAGATGAGCCAATACAGGCAAAATAGCACAGCTCCCAAACCAAAATATTTAGTGTTTTTCACAGAACTACCTAGAGCTGTACTGTGTGGCCTGAAGCAGCTCAGGGAAGCACTGCTCTGCCTGCACAAGTGTGACCTACAAGGACTTTGTGATTTTGACAGGCAAGATGTAAAGTCCAGTGCAAGGATCCAGAGACTTCCTGCACACCAGAGCAACATCCTGCACAGGCACAGGGCTCTGCTCAGAGCTTCCAGCTGTTTGAGTAGGAACATTCAGGGCTCCTAAGCCGGATTTCAGAACAATGTGTAAAAAAAAGCATCATAATAGGCACCACAGTGTGCTCTCTAGCCACACTCCACAGTGCTTCACTGTTTTTCCTTCTTATTTGTATCAGCCAAAAGATGACACTCTTTAAGAAAACAGAACCACTGCAAACCACAGCTTCATTTTTAGCTAGAATAAACAAATATATCCTTCAAATAAATAGAGAACCTACCAGAACCACTACTTCATAGCTGGGGAGAGTAAATCCCTGACCATTAAAAGGTAACATTTGAAAGTTCAATACGATTTCTAGTTGCAAAAAATATTAATGGCCCAAAACTGCATCAAATACATCTGTTTGTTATAAAATTAAATGCAGATTATGTTTGTATCTAGATATGTTGTTAGCACAATTTATTTGAGCATCTTGTGGATGTCAGTGACTTCTTTCTCAACAGGGGCATTGTTTTGGGGAGGAGCCCAATAGAAGCAGGACTGGAATGGCTGCTAGATTTTCATTGAAAGTCTGTGGCAGAACTACAGCCCCACTGAACCACATCACAGTATTATTTATGGTAACATCCTTTCCTTTCTGCCCTTATTACACATTTTTTCTTTAATGGCACCAATCATCCCCATAGCACTTCAGCTAACACTTGAGCCCAATGCCTAAGATGCTGGAGAACAGAAGAAGAATGCACACAAACGAAAAGAAAAGTAAATATTTGGGGAAGAGACAAACAATTTTTGAGGGGGAAAAAGCCCTATATTGTAAGCATTTATGGAGAGTTAATTTCATATCAGAGATTCCAGTTTCAGCCAAAATCAAATATTTGTTTTTGTAATTCCAGCTGACAACATGCTGATGTTCTAAAAGATTGCAGAGAGCACTTCAATCATCTGATGCCAGTGCAGGAGGCCTGGTCTGGAAGACTTGTGACCAACTTTGTGTAATTCATCAGAGCAAAGTAGAGAAAATGATTTTCTACAACAGAATAGTTTCTACATAGGGTTTCCTTCAATAAAAAGTTATCTCCAGACCAATAAACAGCTCTCAAACTCACTTTTGACTCCTGTGGTGAGCGTACTGATTTGGGTAAGCAAGGTGGAATCAAACAAGCAGGGCTTACCTCCCAGCTGACCAGGACTCGTGTGTCAGACAGGAAGGACAGGGAAGGGGCTCTGCACTGGCCTGGTGGTCCTGCTGCTGTGGTGACCTCTGTTGCCTCTGAATATGGCCCGTACTAGAGGGAAACAAGGTATTATTATTATTATTATTATTATAATAACTACTACTACTATTACTACTACTAATAATAAACAGGTGTACACCCATCTCAAAGCCATCAAGGGCTTTCCAAGAACAGCACATGAACTTCAGCACACTAAACTTTCTCAGAGACAGACTGGGCTTCCAACACCTGGCACCAAACACCAGAGCTCAGGATGAGACCACACAAATGACTCAGAGTTGAAGTGTGAGGTGAGCTCAGGAACAAGCAGAGAGTGTGTACAGCCTTTGTGCATCCTCCTGTGTGGCAGCAAGTGCTCATGAAAGCAGAAACCACCTCCAATTTGCCCAAAAGTGAGAATGAGCACATAGTAACTGAGGAACAGTTTGTGTCCCTCTGCCTTACCTTAGCACAGTGTGTTCACGTATCATAACCAGGCTTCTCATGGATACAAAGAGGGGCATAGCAAAAGCAAAGCAGATATTGGAGTCCATTTCCAGCTTTTTTTACATAAAATGCCTGCCCCAAGTTACTTGTAAAAGGACAGGATGTGCTGGAGTCCCAGCCTGGTACAATGCACAGGGACACGCCGCGGATGCTCCGCTCCACGGGCAGCTCAGCTCAGGCAACTTCTGAGCCCGTGGGAAGAGAATAATTTAAATGCAGATTAGCAAAAAAAAAAAAAG
>VZUA01096149.1:3284-13825 GCA_013401035.1 Horornis vulcanius | reverse complement strand
ATCTATCTATCTATCTATCTATCTATCTATCTATCTATCTATCTATCTACCTACCTACCTACCTACCTACCTATCTACCTATCTACCTATCTATCTAAATATATATAATCTCCATGTAATATTAAGAAATACCATGTTGTTCCCAAGTGTGCATTCCCATTTTCCAGGGTGGTTTCCTCTTGGACTTGTTTCTACGAAAGGGGCAAAAACAGGACATGAAAATACCTGCTAAATCATTTAAAAGATGATCAAATGATTATATAATAAGAAAATACAAAAAAATCTTTTATCATGCAAAGATCTGTGTTCGGTATGCACAGAAGGTTATCTCTAAGCTTTCATTTGGAAAATAAAAAGAGCAAAGAGTATAAATAAAGAACACATCCCAAGATACATAGTGATAGTTTCCAGTGATTTCAGAAGAATTCAAAAAGGAAAAAAATTATAGTATAGTTTCTTGGCTTAAGTGCCACTATTTTTGGTGGCACTCATTTTTGGTGGCATACTTCACATTTTTTCAGTAGCCATTTTTGAGTGCAAAACCTGGATGCAGTTTAATTCCTGAAAAGCATAAAGGTTCTTTGTACTTATGTTAGATGCATATGACTGATACACAATAAAACCTCAAGTTATAGAAAAAACACCTTAAAATTCAGGTATTACAGACCTCTACCTGATTGCTTAATTAATCAGACATGAGATTTAAAGGTGACTTGAATGACAGATTTTAATAGTGAAAATATGGGCTCTGTCATTTAAGGAATAGCAAAAAATAATGGCTGGAAGGAACATTAACTCTCTTTAAAACAACAGGAAGTAGGTATTGAGAGTGAGAAGGATAAATTATAAGAATAAAATCTCAAGGGAAATTACATATTGTCTCCCTTTAAACCTTCAAATAAAAATGTGGCATGAAAATAAGCACAAAACCCCACACAATTTCTCATTTTCCAGTCAGGAGTAACTAGGCAAAATGGGGTCAAACGAGACATTTAGTGATCCTGCCTGATTTCCAGTTTCATCAGTTAAATTCTCAGAATCTGCAAAGTATATGAGCAGAATTATTCCATGAAAATTATTCTTCAGTAATTTTATACAGTATTAAGCATATTTTGCCTTTCTTTTCCCAGACGCAACTCTAACATATCTGGGCAGATTTATTCTGCAAAGGGTTGAACACCTGCATTGAGAATGATAAGGACATCATCATGGATACCATATTTTTGACTAGAGTAAAGAAAATCACTCTAGATTGGACAATTCATACTCAAGTCTAATTTATACTGCAAACAATCCAATAATCGCTTTATTAAGGTTAACATTAAAGCATCTGTTTCCTCGAGGGAAGTAATTTCATAAATGATTATGATTAAAGCATGTTCCCACTTTGTAAGGAAAAGACTAATACATGAACTTACATGATAGTCTGAAGAGAAAAGCTTCTGGGTTCAGTTACTGTACCCTGATTACTTCCAAACATCTTGGGCAGTTGGTGAAAATGTTGCATGTACATGAAAGAACAGACATGTCTATTTTTGGACCATGATAAAATTTTGACAAGTTTTGCATGAATATTCTTTTCTTTTATTTGCATTACTTCTGCTTTCCTTTTCTAAAAGAGAATAATTTGTTTGAGTTTTCAGTCACATTCAACAAACTGTAGCATCAAGGACTGGGTCATATCTTCACATCCCTAAGGCTTACAGAACCTAAAACCCATCAACAGAGCTCAGTTTTGGAGGCAGTCAAACAAGTTAGACAAGCATGGAGACAAGGCCATTCTTACAAGCTAGGATTTGAAATTGTATATGTCTGATAAGAGAAAACTAAATGTAAGGTCTGGACCCAGGCAATGAAGCCATAGCTAATTTCTTTGGAACAATCAATCCTTTCAGCCTAACCTGTGTAAGCCACGGGGGAAAAAAAAGGGTTTTTTCTGTACCTTTCTTGCTGCCCCTACTTCCCCTTCATGAAAGAGAAGATTGCAGAAATTTCCTCAGGCACTTCTCTTATTTTGAAATTATGGATACCCAAACAAGAAATAAATATGACTATCTTAATATCAAACCAAGATACTAAACAGATTCTTTGTATATCATGCATCAAAAGCAAATACCACAACATCCTATATTATTCTGTGCAAAAATCAACACCCTTGGCAAGACTAACAGGCCAGGGGGTGTGTGAGATTTTTAAACCTGAGAATTTATGAGACTAGCTAGCTGTTCAGAACCCCCCCTGCTGAGAGAGAAGGAAAAATTTAATTCCAGTATGTCAGGTTTGGAATTTTTCTTCTTAAATTTTGGACAGCAGGAGAGACAACTACACACTTAATAAAATGAAATTTTAAATACAAAAGGAATCACCAGTATACAAGATAAAATCTTTCACTTCTTCTAATCTGACCTGTCAACTGAAAGAAAGGTATTTGGAGTAGAAAACAAAATATGGTACGATACTGATTATTGACATTTTCTTTATATATTTCATATGACAAGTAACCCAGAGGACTGGCAGAAAGTAATACAGTTTGACTGCTCAGGCTTCAAGAGATGCTGGGTGACATCTGCATGTCATGCAGCCCCGTTACCACTCATGGATGGACACATAATACTTTTGAGAATTCAGGCCAATATTGTTAATAATAATTAAAATCTATAAGAATCTGGTGTTCTGTGGGAAGAATCACATCTTTAACACAGAAGTAATTGTATTTCTTTCCAAATGGAGGATAGAGGGCCAGATAATCTCTTAGTTTATACCCAGGCTTTAAATCTAAGATTTCTATCCCCTGAGTGATATGAGTTTGTGAGGTGTACTAAGACTGAGGGCAAGTCTGAACTGCATAGAAGTCTACAGCAGAGGTCTGTGTTTTGCATTGGCAAAGTCCATGAAATCCCCAGGGCACTTTGCAGTCAAGAGACAGCACAAACTCTGTGTAGCTGATTTTGAACTCAGCTGCATACAGTGTCCCCTCTCCCAGCTCCAGCTCTGGAGTTAACCTGAGCAAATCCAGTTCAGTTATCTTCAGATCTTCAGAAGCAAAGCCAAACTAACTATAAGTTAGTTATAAGTTTATAAGTTTAAACTAATATTAAGAAAAACTTTTTTAAAAGTTTTGTGTTCTCTTTAATTTCCCATTAAAAAAATAGACCTGTTCGGAGAAACTTCCTAAATGACATGACACAATGGCAGGAGAAAAGAGAACATTTTTCTCCTCCTCATCAGAGCCCCAAAATAATAACTTTCTGACATTAGAGATTCTTCAATCAGAGACTGAGACTTCTTTCCGTCAGCATTCATTTTGTCACTTTTATATGAGTGGCAACAATTGAGAAAACACAACACAAAAGTTTGGTTTTGTGCTCAAAATAGCCAAACACACGGAAACACATATTGAGCACCACTTCCCAGCAGGTTGGTGGGTTTTGTGTATTGTCACTGCCTTTTTTTTGAGCTCTCTTATGGAGAGATGAGTTCCAGAGCGCCTACTTGGTGCCTGAAATGGAAGTTGGATGAAACGTAGGCAGTGAAGTCCAAGAAAGTGATCCAGAAAAGACTTGCAGCAAGGGGTTGTCACACCCAACAGACACCAGTGCTCCAAAACCACCTTCCTTTTCAGCCTCAGATGCTTTCCAGAGGTTTGTTCTTGTCCTCAGCTCCCACCTTGACTCCTTGGTCTCTTGGGGACTCCTTGTGTCCACCCTCCAGCTGAGCTCTGCCAGTGTCATGGTGCCAGTTCAGCATACTGAGTTCATCCCAAGAGCAGTCACTGTGGTGATGTGCAGGACCCAGACTGTGGGATGGGATGCAGTTCTGTCTCCTGTAGGGCATTTGTCCTGAGGGTTTTGCTGTAGCTGCACACCACTTGCACAGCACCTGGTCAGTTTTCAGCTTTGCAGCCATGGCAGTGCTGGTACCAAGGTTTCCCTCTGGAAAGCACTGTCAGGTCTGAAGGGACTGATGAGCCCCCCTGTCCCTGCCCAGCCATCCAGGCTCCCCTTGCTACAGCCATAGCCCAACACCCTTGTAGCCCCCTGAGGGCTGTCAGTCCCTGTACTGGAACCCCAGGCTGCCCTTTGCCCTCTGCCCACACATGTCTGACAACCTGTCCTGTCCCTGTACCCAGAGCCCCAGGCTGAGGCTGCTCCTGACTGCAGCCCCAGGGAGCCTCTGCAGCCCCCAGCTGACCTCCATGGGGAGTCACCATCCCATGGGGTGTCCTGGCAAGTCCCCTTTCACCTGCCAGGACTAGGGCTTCCTCAGCCTCTGCCCACTGTCCAGGTTCTGTCCATTTTCCAGGCTCCCAGCACAAAGGAAAATGGCATCGGCCATTTCCGCTGCTCTGTAAATCCCTGAAACCAACGTGGACAGCAAGGAGACATCTGCTTCCATCAACTGTCGTTTTTCCTTCCCTGGATTGAAAAATGCTCCACTGCACCCCTCAGAGAGAAAAACAGCATTACAAATGTATTGAAACAAGCTGTCATTGCCCTAAAATTTCCTTTTACGAGCAAAGGAAATTCCACTACTCCAGAATGACAACCACAGCACTTCTGAGAAACCTCTGTAAATCTTGACTGAGCACAAGTGTGCTGCTTTAGCCAGGTTTATTACTAGGAAATACTGGGGAAAATGTGATGAGAAAGCCCATTCTTGGGAGCTCCAAACCAATAGCAAGATTGAAACTGCAGAAATTTTCCCTGCAGTGAACAAAGCCTTAAAACCTTCTAATGGTTTGCTCATTGTTACACAAATGCCTCTACATAAATCAGTCAAGTATAATAAGGCAATAAAATTTAATTCATGCACAAATATCTGGCAATCAGCTATGCTGGAAATAAAATTCAGAGCACTAAATAGGAGCTTTGGAGGGTCTCTTGAAGCATGATTTAGACAATGGTTGTCAGAATAGGACATGATCTCTAAAAATCCATGATGATTTTCATGCATATTATCCTGTTTCGCCACAATTGAGAACCATGACAGTGCTGGAACCAAGGTGTCCCTCTGGCAGACACTCTCAGGGCTGAAGGGACTGATGAGCTTCCCTTGATGAGCTTGATGACTGATGAGCAGAATCCTTTTGGTTCTACAGTTTGGTTTATGTTAGTAATCAAATAGAAATAATATTTACTGAAGATTTAAAACTGACATGTAAAAATATACTTGGCATCAAAATTTGAAACTTGGCAAATGATGGACTGCCATAAGAACTGCCCAAAAGCATTTTCTTTCCTTTCTCAAATTTTACATACAAATAAACAGAGGCTCTCAGAGTTACTTGGTTGCATTAAAAGAATCAATTTCATATTTTCAAATATATATTTTGCACTTTCGTAATTCTCAAATGGGATGTATCCAAGTAAAATACCATAAAGTTCATATCAATGTCTTTTATTAGAGAGGTTAAAAGTAGCTGAAGTTTAGTTAAAAATAAACTATGTCAAGCCATTTCTTTTTCCAGATGGAGCGAAAAACATATTTGAGCTTACCAGCTACATATTGCTTTAATGCTTTGAAGGGGGTATAACACCCCCAGCCCATGGCATTTACCTATGACACCCAGAGATTAACTCTCATTTACACCAGAGACAGGAGGAACAGGAAGCAGCCAAAAGCATGGAAGATGAGACCTGTGTTTGATTCAGCTTGTGTTGACTGAAGTCCTACTTAGACCCTTTTGTCCCTTCCTTTTAGTATTGAGCCACTGACTTAGAAGGAAGAAGGTCAAGTGACTTGTTTCTTTAAGCAACAAAACCTTAGGAAGATGCCCAACATACATTCTGTGCAAGGTTACTCCCTCTCTCTCTGGAGCCCTCTATTTTATCCCACTCCAACTCAGCCTCACTTCTAAATGCCTTGAGTGAGTGTCCTGCCATGATGCATTCAATTAGAGAGCTATGGATTGAGATCCTCTGAGGAGGAACAGACCTCAGGGATTCTCAAGATTTTAAGGAACTAACTACTTAAAATACTCAACTTGAAGGTCACCATCCAGCCCTTTTTCCTCTCCCCATTTTTGACTCAGTTTCTCTGCACCTTGACACAGAGAATGATGTGAGGGAAACAGTGAAACTCCTTGAACTTTCCTACTCTTAGACTCTTAAACAAAATTTTCCTTGGAAAGAGAAATCGGCCCCAATACCCAGAGACCAAAAGAAGGAAAAATAAAGTCAAGTGAAGTACATAGGGTTTTTTCCAACAAAACTCAGAGGGGATTTTGGCATGAGACAATAGTCTGGAAAGAATCAGAGAATATAGTAGAAAGAATGTCTGAAGGACCTCCTGAGATGAAGCCAAGAAAGGCAATTTTTTGACTTCTGTCCAGAAACATTACCCTTTCAGGAACTGAGGTCTGGGGAATTTTTAAAACTGTTAACTATATCCTTTTAGGTAGCCACTGAGCCGAAGAGTAGAGTAGATAGAAGAATTAATATGAATGACTCAGACTCCACATAAATCCAGATTAGTAGCAGTTTGGGCATCATGAGCTTTTGCCTATTTCCTCATTTTTTTCTCCCTCTCTTCTTTTTTTTTTTTTTTCCTTGAGGCTTCAACTGTGTAAGATATAGACAAACAATAAACTTTGGTCCCCATACAGACCAACTATGAAAATAGTTTATGGGAGTTCAAGTATGATAAGCTCATGATGCCTTGTGGATTTAAAAACCTTTTGCCCCTGAGCTCTGTGACTCACTCATCTTCAGGAGCCAAGTAAGTTTTCCCAAGTAATTCAGGAGCTGACTGGCTCAGACCCATGGCACTGCTAGGGAAGCATGGAACTGCTATGAATGTTCAAAATCTCTTCCTGTTTTGAGATAATGCAGCATAAAATAAGTCTCCCTTGAACAGATTCAGACCTCCTGCCAGACACCACTCACAGTGTGCACACAGACAGTTCCTGAAGCTCTACTGATGGGTAGCAATTTGTTAAATTGCCATAATTCTGGATGGATGAAGGGCAAAGGTCTCACATATTACAGCTACAGAAATAAATCTCATCTTTTGATTGGAAATTCTATTGCTATTTCAATAAGGTTGCTCATAACAGCTACAGCAACAGGATCACTATCCATTCTTTTTACTTTGACATTGTTCTGCCTAAAATTTTTTCTCCCTTATCCACCTGCAAGAAATCATGCAATGGCATCTGAGCAATATCGTTCCTCACAATGGGATGCAGTGGGTAAATGCTGCTGCTGTCTTGTATTTCTCCCATCTCCACAGTTTCTATATCCCTTCTGTCTTTTGGGTTTCCTTAAAAACTCCAGCACCCCATGAAATCCAGCACTCATAAATTTAATCACATATCTGTGGTTGGTCAGTAAGAATGTTGTAAAAGTCTCCTGTATGTACAAAAATTCACTCAGACTCCTAGGTTTTGCAGCTCTCTTTCCATACTATTCTAATTTCTTTTTAAGAATAGTATGATTAAATATCTTATATTCGTCATTACCATACACATTCATCCATGCATTTACCACCAAAAAAAAAGGGGGTTTTAAGTATTTTAAGCATGCTTTGGAATAGTATTTTCCATAGCTAGAAGGCCCCTTGAAAAACATAATTAATTTTTGAAGTGGCACACATTCAGATTTTCTCTTATTCAAAGGACCAAAAGTTGTGGCACTGACTTTAGTGTTGACAGGGTCATATCTTGTATGTAGATCTCCCTAGTTAAAAAATTATGTTGGATCATCATTCCCTGCTAATCCAGGCTGATTTTTTACAAAGAAACAAAGTTTCCTTAGACCATGCTTCTGCTTTGATCTTTTATCTCTGCTTAATTAAGAACTCTGATTCACTTATACCTTGCCAGAATATCTTGTATCCCTGATTCATTTTCTCTTGGCTAGATTTAAAAAAAAAAAAGTGACTCTTAGCTGCTTTCCACTTTTACCTTTGCATATCTGGTCTAACAAAAGTGGCTAATGTTTTCCTTCTTATTAGTTTTTAGACTTTTGCACTGGCCCTTCTGCCCAAAGGCTCTAGCCTTTCTGTCCTCCTTGCCCCAATTCTTGTAATGTAACCAATGAAAGAAATTTGCTTCCTGGATGTAGTAAACTCTCATTAAAACACCTTAGAATTTTTTTTTATTTAATTTCCCCTGCAGCACAGAGTAGCACTATGCTTGGATTGGATTTTTTGCAATGCATACCTTTAGCCTCATTAAATAATTACAAAATAAACCAGAAGGAGTTGGTTCCAACCATTAAATGGGAGATAAACNCGTGTAGCTAATGTGCAGTTTTCAAAAATTATCTAAAGTAGTTACCCAATAGGGCTGACAGCTCTAAATGAGCCACAACCTTTTTTTGGGTACTTGGTGCTCAGATTAAGACAATCTGATTGCATAATTTCTTTAAGAAGGTTTATATATATCAATCAAGAACATATTAGGATCTTCTCCCACTTCTATTTCTTTTCAGCTTTTTAAAGATTCTTCATTGATCACAGACTTCTGTGATTCCTGGGTGCCAAATGAGGGGGACATTCATTTCCAGCTTAAAATCTGGGATGCCTCTTCAGTAACAGTGTGATCCTTTCTTTTCTCTTAGCTATACTCTCACTTAGAAAAGGGGTATCAGAGACCCCTTTGTAAATGCAGACTCTTTGTATGACACTGACTTATCCTACCCTGGCACCAATATAAACACTTGGGCTGCCAGTGTGATGTGCTACAACCGACTGGCCAATTCTAGTCACTGACATATTTTAGCAGCAAAGCCTTCCTAATATAAAAGCATTTTATATGAATAAAGTTGTGCTTTGCTTGGAATCATTTAATCTCTCTGCTCTCCTTCTCCCTCCCCCCACACTCCTCAGAATAAAAGGAAGCCTCAGCAAAAGTGCAGTTTTTCCAATATGAGTGTGCTTACACCAGCGATTTCACCAGCACTGTTCTGTCAATCACACATCACACTTTACCACCCTCCTCATCAACAGAGCTGCTCCAGCAAAATTTTGTATTACAGACCTGACCTGAGCCTCATTAAAGTGGCCAAGGGTCATAGGCTATAAAGGCACATAGACATGTTTGGAAAACAGCAGCTTCCTATCTTCTCTTTGGTTTAATTGGTTTTGAACTTAAAGGGAAGCTGATCTTGTTTTCAAATTTTAACAAAAAATAATTTTTATGGCTACTTTTGACAGGTTCATATTTTAGCCACATAAATCTGTTATCTTTTCAGCTGTATTTTTGACTACTCAGATATTTTCACATCCTGATCATAGGGCTATGCCTGGAGAGGTTTCAAGGAGTATCCAAAAATAAGGGGATCAAGAAAATGGGGTAAATTTTGGTAAAAACTGGAAGGAGACCAATCAATACAAGGCAACTGGAAAGAGATGGAGGAAGAGAAAGATTCCAAATACCAAAAGTGACTAGACTAATTCTGAACTGCCAGAAGACCTTTTTGACTTGGTGGCAGGCATCGGAGCTTGCCAGCCTTGAGAACCGTGTTTTATTAAGGAACTGATAGAAAACTTCACATATTTAATTTTAGTAATCCAAGTGTGAATATATTGTACTTATTTTTAGAAACATTCTTAACCTTCTGTGACTCTCTGCACTGGTAACTGTCATTAAATGGTGTTTATAACTTGCTGTTTTATTTCTGATACCACAATGAAGCCTGTAGCACATGGCTGTTCTTGTGTTGGCCTAACTGACTCCCAAATTTCACAGACATCATGTGAACCACCCAAGATCCTCTAGCAATGATGGTGAGACCCCCAGTCCTCACTCCAGAGTGAATTTTTAAAAAGCTATTGCTTTACTGCCTGTATCAGTGAAAAACAACTGAGCAGCAGAGGAGCTTTGACTTGGAAGAGGGTGAAGAGAGTGTTGAAGAGCCAGCAGAGAGATGAGAGCCCTGAACTTAAATCAAAACCAGCTCTATTAGAAAAGTAAGACCATTTTCAGGATTTTCCCTTGTTTGAGATAACCAAAGTGACAATATGCCAAAAGAAACAGTTTTGTTTTAGTCTGGAAAAGAACACATTAGTTAATAATGCAAAGCTTATCCTTGTTTTTACAGTAACTGCAGTTGAGTAACTGAGATGATAAAATTCCAGCGCAGAGACTTTAAAATGTTTATATTTCACAGATACAAAAAGATTACAAGTATGATCTCCATTTTCCTTAGAAAGATATTTTATTTTCTTTTGTCAAATCTCTTCAGCAAGTACAGCAACAATACAGGTTTTTCAGTGAAAGCACTGAGNTTTTTTTTTTTTTTTGTGGCTACAAAGAAGGGAGTCTATTAAATATAGGGTCAGGACATACTTTTGAGGTGTGCAAAGATGGAATAATTTTCTTCTGCTGCTAAAGCACAAGCAGAGTGGCACAGCCTTCATATCTTCTGTCTGTTAAACTAAGAATGGAATGAACAGTTCCTTTAGGCAATTTTCTTGTATTGTAGTTTAAAGTATAATACTCTTACCTTCTTTCAGCATTGAGAAAAATCCCTGAAATAATTTATTTCTTGCTGTTCTTTAGTGATTATTGCTGGAGAAGAGAAGGGGAGAAGAAGGGG
>VZUA01096132.1:0-10502 GCA_013401035.1 Horornis vulcanius | reverse complement strand
CCCCCCCTTTAGTGGAGTTGTGTTGCTTGAGTACTGAGAAACCATCTTCATTTCCTCAGAGTGGCTGAGTTACCAGCCTTCTAGTTGGTGCAATGTGGCAGCTTCTTCAGCTTAGCTGCATTCATAGTTGGAAGAGATTGCCTGCAGCTGATGGGGGAACCTGAGCTCCACTCTGGAACTATTTTAGTGCCACTGCTGGATCAAGGAGCCAAATTCAGAACAGAACTTACTGTAAGGCCAGAGCAATGCAATGCTTTGAACTTCACGAGATTTTTTGTTGAGAGATGTATTTGGTGGGAGGCCTTTTAAGTTCTAGAACTCCAGGTAAGGGCCTCATAGAAGGAAAGTTACCCACCAGAACCTTTTTATTTTACTCAACTAATTCAACTTTTTAGCAGCCTTACATGGAAATTGCTTTGTCTGTGCAAAGTAAGATGCACAAACACTTAAGAAATTGTCCAAGATTAAACAGTTTATAACACAGCTTTAGTTACATGGGCTGTAACAAATACTTGATCCCCATCCAAGAGCCACCTTGTTTCACAGGTGGAAAGGGTCACAGAAGGGTGCAGGAACACAAAGAATTAATGGACCAACTGCCTCTCACCTGTGCTCAGGAAGTTGGTCTGCCACTTTGTGAGAAGTAGCTCATAGACAGGTGGTTGTCACCTTTAGTCTCTAAAGTGCTACTATCTGGGCTGCAGAGCAGCAGAGATGAGGCAAAGTGCTGGTTCACACCCTCTGAATAGAGAATAGTGGAGGTTAAACTTCATTTAGCTGGAACTCCTGCTGTGCTCTTCTGCTGACAAGCTCTGGAGCTGGCAGGGAGCACTGCTGTTCTTGTTAATCCTACCCAGAGGGTCAGGGCTTGTACTTGTGCTCCTTTATTGATGAAGTTCCAAACATGGCTGCAGCTCCCATATCTCATAAGGCAGAATGTCACTGTGGCATGTTTTCTTCTCTTCTAAAGGCTGGAAAATTGCCTATATAAGCTGCTAGTTGAGCTGGATGGCCATAGCAATAAGAGATTCTCCAGGGCTGAGTTACCTGCCTCTTCTCTGGACAGTTCCCAGTTACAAACACAGTTGCTACATCTAAGCTCTGAGTTCCCTGACCCCTGCACAAATGCTCTGCTTCAGTAAACATCTAGCTGCTGCTGTGGCCTGCTACAGATTGTGTTATGAAGGCTGTTTATTTTAGCAGCTCTCTGCTCAACTCAATAGTAAGGACAGAATGTATGTAGCTGCTGATTTACAGATACTTTGGGTGGATGGGAAGGCTCCTCAAGTCTATTGTTTTGAAAAGTCTCCAGTGTACTTCAAGTATTCAAAGAATTTCCAATAAAACTTTTATGTAAGCTACACTCTCTGCATTTTTCTCTGTGTACCAACAGGTCTGGGACAGTCCCAGGCTCATGCTTGTTTTCCTCCAGGAAATATGAGGGTCAGGGGACTGTCAGTGAATGCAGGCCAGAGCAAGTTTCTGCCTCCATCAGAGAGGGCAAAATGGACTGGTGCGCTATAGTTGGAGCGGTCCGTGGGATCCTACTGAGACCAACCTACTGAAAGGACAGTGAGGGACAAGACAGAACAGGTGCCTGGAGGTGGGAGAAACAGTCATATAGTGTTTGACCCTGCTGACCTCACCAGTGATTCGGGAAACTAAAATATTAACTCATTTCCAGAGGAGTGGGAAAGGAGTGGGAAAAGGGGGAAAAAATATACCCACAGAATTTGCATTGTACATGGCTGCTACATGGAAAGCATAGCAATATTTGGAGTTGACAGGAGAAACAGCAGAGACTAACTAGTAAAATAGGGAAAGAATAACCAAACTGAACAGACGATTCTAGTAAGGATAAAAGTTAACCCTGTATAACGCACAATGCCAGCTATGGTGCCAACACCTTCCAAGATTATAAAAATCTGTGTACTAATAACAACTGCTGATTTAAACTTCACTGTAAAGGGTGTCTGGTCATTATAAAAAAGACACAGTGGATAAAATGGCAGGAACGGGGAGGAGGGGGGAAAGAAAAATTACTCCGTGTATTAGAAGCGTCTATGAAGGGAATATTCCAGATCGGAATACAAAGGTAACTAATAAAAGCAATCTTTTCTTAATCACATCTTCAGAAAGTAAACTGAGCATCCCACTGCAATCTTATGGATACCAATCTGTCTACATTCTGTGCAAATACAGATACATATAGATGTGTGTATTTATAAGTGTCATTTTCATAAACTTAAAAAAGACATAGTACAGTGTCAAAACTCACAGACACCATCCTGTAGGATCTGGGGCTTAGTACAGGGCTTTCACCATTTACACCATGTCTCCAGTAAGACAAGGGATTGGAAAAACCATTAGCAAATAAGTGAGAAAGTAAACAATCACAAGAAGTATGATTAATCACCTAAGTCATGAACAATTAAATACCATTGCCTTGTGAGCTACTGTATGTATTTATAAAAAATGTTCTCAGAACAGTGTTCATTAAGCCAGGGCTCATGAGAACATGTCCAGTTGCAATGGTGTTCACACTGCATTCAGTACTGCCCATGGTTGCACATAACATAGGTCCTGCCAACGCCAGCTCCCTGTCAGGGACAGATGCACCTGCTCTCCAGCTCCTCTGAGCTGATGTTGCTACAGCACAATGCCAGGCAGGTTACTGTGACAAAGCCCAGAGTCAGGACCAGCCGCTACACTGAGGAGGTTTGAGATCTCACTGTATAGTTGGCATGTTAACCATGCTGACCCCCTTACAGAAGCCATGTCAACATACAGAAGGGGAACTGTCAACACTGGGAAGCCCTTAACTGGACAGTTTATGAGCAGTAAAAACTGACAAACAGCACACAGTTTAGACATGCAAGTGTCGACATCAGCATTAACACATCACCCTGACATATCCCAACAGTCAGGCTACTGCCCAATGCTGATGATTTGAGCTCCAGCATTCTCCATTCTACTCCTAATTCTTGCCCCTAGGCAAAAAGCTTACTGATGTAACAGGCAAACTGCAGTCTTTAGGAAAAGTTGGTGAACTGAATATGGATCAAGGGGAGTGTGGTGGTCCTAACCAGACTACTGTTCATCAAGTTAGCAATCCACATACATTGAAATGAGAAGGTGTAGGCTCCTGCTGCATGTATCACCTTTATCATAGTATAAACTTAGCCAGCTAATCCTAAAGTGGCACCCTTGCAATCCTAGGCAGACTGCTCATCATGACAATGTGGAAGAACAGCTCTCTTCAGGAAAGAGCCAAATCTATACTATTTCATTTTTGTTTAAACTGTTTCCAGCCCAAGGTTCCTGCAAACTGGTATTTATTCAGTTACTCATATAGGAGGTATTTCATACTTTCTTTCCTCCCTTGCAGCATGGTTGTGGTTGGCAGCATAGACAGCCTTACTTGTTACTTGTAGACATGCCACTGCTGCTGCCACATGACAAACATACATGGATCTGAGATTATATTTTGATTTTTATTGAAATACAAAAAGTGCAAACTGTGAAATACAAGATTGGTGCAGATTAAAAGAAAATAAACAGTGTGAACCATGAAAACCCAGGCCTGCACCTGATGAACATCAACAAAGAAGAAGGCAGGGAATGCCAGCAACAAAAGCAAAGCCGAAATTTTTGCACAGGAGCCCTTGTGCATAAAAAGAAACGGGGACCCAACTGGCCCTCGGCTTTCTCATGTTAGCACAGAAGGCATCTGGATGGCCCCAGACCCCTGCACCACCCAAAAGCGCTGGTGTCAGTTCACAGGTTGGGTCAGGGAGTGATCAGAGGCCATTAAGACAGCAGGAGGCTTAGCAGAGGGGAATGTTCTAGATACTAAAAAGCAGGAGGTTGATGCAGAACAAGTACCCCGACAGGAAGAAATGGCTAATAGCTAACCTGAAAGGTAAGCCAGGGAAGAGACCCTTGGGCAGCTCCACAGCAAGGAGAAAAGCACACCCGACCTATAACAAGGCAGAGAAACCCAGCTGAGCCAGTACCCTGCCCATGTGAGGAGGGAATCCCCCTGGCCTTGGCAGGTGCAGGCTCTGGTGACCACCCACCTGACACAGGCTGCAGGCAGGCCTGGGCCAGTTCCTTGCTCAGATCACAGGAGGAATATTTCAATACAAGGCATTCAGGAGAACAGACTGCAAAAGCAACCCTGGTTATTGTGCCTACTCCAGGGCCCTCAGCAGCTCCAGCACAAGGAGCAGCAGAGGAAAGAGGATATTTACAGTGGGTCCCTTCCAGGATTTGCAAGCACTTTCCCACCATGAGCAGTAGCAGTTCCCTGAACAGTCTCCAAATTTGCTCCCTGCAGGCGCTGAACTGGAGCAGGCTTTTATCCCTGCCTGCAGGGGATGAACCAGCCTCTATTTTGCTAAAAAAGGAAACGTAATTTCAAGAATTCACTTAAAAAAAAATCCCAAAAAAAACCCCTAAAAGAAACTACCAAACTCCAGCCAGAACTCAGACACTTGCAGTATTCCCCACTTTCCTTCTGGACAGGAGATATTTCAGCACTGCTCCTCTGGCTACTAGGCAGGGAACAGTCCTTGCTGCTCTGCAAGGCCAGAACATGCCACCTCCCTCAGAGAGTGCACAGGGCCAGGCCTCACGTATGCAGGCACTTGGATTCCAGGTTTCCGAGCTTGGGTGTTTGCCCCAGAAGTTAGCTGGGCTTGCCTTTCCTCTAGGGAGATGAAGGTGGAGCCAGTGTCAGCTGCAGATACACTTAGAGCAGCAAGTCTTCTTCTTCCTCTACCAAAGCCTCTACACAGCAGGATGCCTGCACGGAAGGAGGGACTGCACTGGGCTCCCTCAGCCTCCACAGCCTTGGCCCTAAAACACTAGAGGCAAATACACCTCTCTTCACACTAGTCCACCCCAGATGACTCCTCCACAGCACATCAGCCCTGCTAACTCGCTCTAGAAGAGATCACAGATGAGTTAGGAGCAGATTATCTCTCCCTCCAAAACATCTACTTAGTTACTGCTGTGAATTTTTCAGGATGAAACAATTCATATCCTGGCCAAACAGGGAAGGCTCCTACTCTTGGAAGATGGAGACTTGAAGAAGTCAGCAGCCTGGTAGCCTCCATAGGGCAGAGTCTCCCAGTATCTAGAAAGGATTAGATCCAGTCCTATCTTAGAACATCTCTTGCTTCAGTCTTAGTAATGCTCACTTTCTTGTTCACTGTTCACACCCACATGTTGGTGTGCCTCCTCCAAGCCAGCTGGCCAGACCTGTTCTGCCTTGCAGAGCTGCCTGCTTTTGCACCCATCCCCATTTCAGAGTTCAGCAAAAAGAGCAATCTCCTTAATTCCTGCAGCAAATGCCACTTAGATTACACCAGGGGCACCGACCCTTGGTCGGTGTTTAAAGGCAGGCTAAAGTATTATGAAAAAGGAAATTCTATTTAGCATCCAGTAGCTTTAAAAAAAACAGTTCTCCTTGGTCCAAAAGATCTGTCCCTGAGGCCAGATGCAGCAGGGAGGTCTGGCCCAGGCACACAGGGCACAAGATACAAAGATAAATCACACCAGTGAAGTAAGGCTAGAAGCTCCCTCCTAAAACCCTGACAGGCCAAGGCTGAGGAGAAGATCACTTTTAGCTCAGGTAATGGGAATGAGGCAACCCAAACCCAACAGAGACGCTCTAACAGTATCACAGCTGCTCCAGGGAGCTGCCAGGACCACCCCACTCTGATCCTGCCTTGCAGAGAACACAATCTCTCCAGCTGTGCCCATGGCATGCAGGATGCATCTGACCAGATGGCAGCATGGAAGGTATCAACGCAGGACGAGACACAGCAAAGGCCCTTGGCAGGGAATAGCTGTTCCCTCACAGCTTTGGCACATGAGTGCTCAGCACCTGGGCAGAAATTTGTAATCCAGGCCTGGTGCACTCCATGGTGAGGGTTAGCCCCAGTCCCCAGACCCTCCCTCAAGGCCATGCTCTCTGTTACATTGTGCTGGGGAAAGCTGTGCTGAAAAAGACAACTAACTAGTCAAGGCAGTCTGTGCCAGTCAGCACAGATACATATGCCAGAAGAAGCCTTGTGCTTCTGCCAGGACAGATGGTGATCCTCATGGTCTTTAGCAACTCAGTGCCACCAGGGCACTTGCTCCTGCCAGTCAGATTCACCAGCTATGAAAGGATCACAGCTGGCCTGCATGCACAGCCAGGCCTGGCATTAACCTTCCCAGCCAGGCTGGAAGTGCTGCTGGAGGGACAAACACACCTGAGCTGGGTAACTAGGGGAGGCAAGTCACCCACTACAGTCGAGTAAACGCTGAATAGTACCTGGAGTGGGTGACCCCAGAGGGGCTGGGCTTTGAGCTAAACTCACCTTCATTGTTCTGGTGTCTGACAGGTAACACAGCCCACTGCCGTGAGCCTGTCCTTCACCTGCCTGCCAAAAGCAGGGGGGTCTAGAGTGGTGTTTGCAAGTGCAGGACATGCTGCTACCTGAAGCACAAGGGCTGCTGCTCCCTTCCCTGCTTTAGGTGCCCCTGGGGAAAGGCAGGGTGCATATTCAGTGCTGAGAAATGGCACTCACAGTAAGAATGTCTCCATCACAAAACCCAGCAAACCCACCCTAGCCCAGACAGCCCAGCTGAGGCAAGGAGGGGTGAGCTGGGGCTACTGGGAGCTTGAACAAAAAGATCTGTGCTAAGGAAGGGACCAGGAGGGCAGAAAAACTGCACATAAGGGAAGGAGGAAAGGAAGGCAGGTCATCTGATAGGGCAGAAGACTGGTGATGAGCCCTGGAGGAGCTGCGCAGGTGGGTTAGGACTCCAGTCTCAGCAGCTGGGAGACCAGCTCCCCGGCCCATCCAGAGCTGCAGGTCTCCTGCTCACTTACTTGCACTTTCACCATCATCTCCACAACCCTCACTCTGCTCATCACCCAGAAGATCAATGGTCCCTTTGCACTGGAGGCAGTTTGATCACAGCTCCAAGACAAAGAAAGGGGAAGGTGGGCACAGTGTGCAGGTGTGGGCTGGCCTGAATTCAGGCCTCCGCGGCCTCAAACAGCTCCTTCTGGTGGTCCAGCAGGAATTTGGTAAAGGTATTGATGGGATTGATGGCTTTTAGAGTGATGGCCACATCTTTGGCCCAGAGCAGATTTGGGCCAAACACAACTGCCAGGTTGGCGTTTGTCATCTTGTTTGTGTCGCTGTGAGCAGAGACCTACGTGGGAAGGAAAGAGACCATTGTGAATCCTACAGAATAGCACAGCAGCTGCCCTCTACCCTCCCCAAAGCCAGAGCTGACAGAGTCACAGAGAAAATGAGAGGAGAAAAGCTGGTCAGGCCATATCGTAACAACAGGACCAAGAGCACTGTCAGATAATATATCTGCAAGTCCAGACCACCACTCATGATCTTCCTGCTTGCTTGAATGGCCTTGCAGTGGCTTTCTTGGCAGCAGGAAGTACTGTAAAGCAGATCTGATACCCTTCTTCTACTCAGCTACTTTGTAGTTCTACCTCCACCCTGGGGAGCTTTCAGCCTCCCTGGTGTAGATCACACAGGCTGTATACCTGCACCTTTCAGGGTGAAGGCTTGCCTGCACTTCTCAGCGTTATGAAAAGCAAATGCTTAGGCTAGTGCTCACCTGCACCAGAAAGGCTGTCAGTAAACAGAGCACTTGGTAGTTTTCTTCTGGCAAATCCTGGAGCGTTTTACGAACAACATCCACACGTTTCACCTCCTCCACACCTAAAAATCAAGAGAGACAACAATCCTCAGCACCCATCCTGATGAAGGCCCTGTTGGCAGTCACAAGGTATCCAGTGCACATCCCCACTAAGACATATTTGCCCTTAGCCAGTGCAACACTCAGGGAGTAGCACACTTGTTACAACTCACTCTGGAAGCTGACAACATGGCTGTAGAGGCCAAAAGTGAGGAGGGGCTCAGGTAGCTCCCTCAAGAAGGTCTTGAGAATCACAGCAGGGAGGTGGACATCTTCATACTCCTGGAAATCTACAGGCACACCTGAGAAAGTAGAGCAGACACTCAGTGCTCACTGGCCAAAGCAGCATCTCCTCCAGACAAAGGACAGGACATGATTGTCAGAACCCAAAATTAAGGAAGGGGTATTTTAAAGAACACAGAATCCTGAAGTATATATTCTAGCAGAGTGGAAAAATATGTCCCAAAATCATATACAAAGCAGTTCTGAATCCAGTACTACATCTTTAGAAGTAATCAAATGAAACTTGACTAAGTTTCATCCTGATCATCTTAATTCCCTTCAGTATAACCAGAGTAAGATGGTATATCCCACAAGCTGCTGAGTGCTGTTGTTCTGGAAAACAGCTGAACATACACCAAAAACAGGCAGCATGCAGGCAGTGTCAGACACTGACTCTGAATCCAGATCTTCCCATGCAGACAGCCCTTACCAAACTCTTTGAGCCAAGTGTTCAAGGACAGGAATGTCCATTTATGGCTTTCCAAAGAGCTACTAAATTTGGGAACCAGCTGCCTGACATGGGAGATGAGCTCCATGGTTACCTTGGAAAGATGCAAGGCTGTCCTTGAGACATGNATCCTGATCATCTTAAGTCCCTTCAGTATAACCAGAGTAAGATGGTATATCCCACCCCAAGAAACAAGAAAACTTCCAGGAAAAAAAAAGGGTAGTAAGGGGAATATGAGTGGGAAGGAATATGCTTTCCACACAGCAGAAGTACCAGATACTTCTCCCTTGCAACTCAGGTCATACCCCAAAAGGAGGCTTCACCTACAGACCTATCAGAGAAGGAGAGGATCCATGATGGATTAGTTCCAACGCAGTTGCAGTTGGACAGCAGTAGTTAGGGAATGAGAGGGCCTCTGATGTGTTTGGGCACTTACCCATATTGTATTTTTGCTGGACCTCTCTGACAACCTGTGTATTTGCTGATCTCCGGAAAATCCCCTCTGTATTAAGAGCTGTGAAGTGACAGCAGATGAAGAAGAAAAAAATCAGACATGTGAGAGTCTCTAAAAATGCTGGCCTTAACAATTATAAATCCATGCCATGGGGCATTCAGACAGATGTCAACAAGTCCCTTTAGAGTACAACAGTTCTTTCTGCTTCCACTATCAGAAAGAGGATACAAGGAGCATTTAGCTATTTTTATACAAGCAGAAACATGGACTCCTGAAAGAAGGAGGTCTCCTAAGCCCTCCACAATCTCACTTGAAGGCTAACTCACCTAGTTCTGGCTTTACACCCTATTCTGTTCTTCTTTACCTTACCACAGTCTTGACGGGTGTTTAGACAGAACACAGGTCACTGATACGGGATTGCAGCTTGCCCAAACACTTACCATGTTCCAGCAAGTGAGCAATGGTGTCTCTGACCACCAGAGGAACAGGAGACTGATCAGGGCTCTTCTCCCTGAGACTGCCACAAGAAACAACAGGTTACACAAGACTGGTACACAGGACTGCTCCTGCCCTACATGCAGCCTCCAACTCCTGATTTTGCTCACACAAGCTGTACTATGTATGATCTTGCTATTTCTNNTGCCACAAGAAACAACAGGTTACACAAGACTGGTACACAGGACTGCTCCTGCCCTACATGCAGCCTCCAACTCCTGATTTTGCTCACACAAGCTGTACTATGTATGATCTTGCTATTTCTATCCCTGCTTCTGCCATTATTCCAGCCTTCTATCCTCTTCACCCATCAAGTTACATCATTCACTGGAGCACTTAGGAGCTCATTACTAGACCACAGGAATATTTTTCCATCTTCTGTAAAAATCTCAGCCTGAATATGCCAGGGAAAAGGGTTTCCCAGAAGGCAAGGATGCTAGTTATGAATCAGGTGAAAAGGGTTACGCTTCCCTTTTCCTTTCCCATAGGAGCAAGGGCAGAAAGAAGCTGACACAAATGAGAAAAATAATTTGGCCACCACATTCCTGTAACAGAGGATCTATCAACAAAATGACCATCAGGGAAAACCTCGTGATGCCAAGGTGCTCGCTGCCACCCTCACGTTCGATTGTCCAGACCACTCGATAGCTTGGAGATGTTCACCCCTCCCAGGCTGCTAACAAGCTCAGGCACCACAGCACCACAGCAAACACCATCTGGAAATGTTGCACTGAAGCTGGGGAGTGTGTTCCCAGACTGCCTCAGAGGATATGTCTAGCTACACAGTACTGGCTCCTCCTCATTCCCCAGGGAGGCAAAACCACACTCAGAGTTAAAAATACCTTCAACACTTACTCAGTATCACCAGCCCTTGCCAGTATCTGTGTTTGCCTTTGTCACTGTGTAGGAATGGGGAGTGGGATTCACTACAAGGGTGAATAGAGGTGCTTTTAAAATAGAATTTTTATCATTTGGAAAACAACTAAGAAACAAATCTGCAGAACTGCTCAAAGTAGCATAGTCCTAAAGAGATTCCTGTCAGCCTTCTACAGACTTCTTTTGCTAAAAAGGAAGTTCTAGTGCTATAAAGCTGCCCCCATG
>VZUA01096124.1:7183-20408 GCA_013401035.1 Horornis vulcanius | reverse complement strand
GTTGACAGAAATGTGCAACTATTACATGGAAAGGAGGGTTAAAAAACCCATCACATTTTCCTGGAAATGTCAAGCTAATTAGAAAACCTCTCAAACCCAGACTTGGGCAGATAGGTGCCTTGCTGTCAAAGGTGCCTATATAGAGCTAACATACAGAAAATTTTTCATAACTAAAGCTTGACTGTAGGGTTAAAAAAAAATCAGTAGACTTGTTTACCAGCAAACAAGTAAGCAAAAGCAGTCAGAATATTTACATGTCAACCTGACATAAACTGATCATAACATGACATAATTTGATCATAACCTGTAAGTGCCTGAACTGAGCATTGCCAAAGCTACATCAGAAACTATATTTTTGTGCAGGGAAAAGCTAGGATAATTCCTTCAGGCAATGGCATATGCTGGCTAGCACTGAGCATTGTAGCCTAGAAGGCTGACCTCTAAATGAGGAGCTTTCTTCTTTCAACTCAGTCATTCTTTCAAGAATCATTTAAAAATACTTGGCAAGAGTTAAAGCTGAATAATTTCTCTTGCATACTATCAAATCAAAGCCTTTTCCAGGCTGTTTTAAAAAACGTATTAGTATGTTTACTCAATATTTATGATTGTTTTACAAGCTTTGAAGTGGGGAACAGGGGAAATGTTAATAGGTACTGAGGAAGGTTACCAAGTGATTATGTTGTAGAGGATGTCCTCTGCTGTGACTCCTTAAATCAGTTATTCATAATGTATACATGTACTTCTGAGAGCAGCAGTGCCCCACCGTGAGACTGTGCTTTCCCTCTCTGCGACAGAAGGAACATGTTAGGCAGGAGTACAAAGTCTCATAGCTCCCTTTGGAGCTGTGCTCTATTTTTTAGGCTCACGTTTGAAGGAGCGACACTTTTTCGCCTTGGAACAGAAGCTGGTCAGCACTCACACCAGAGCAAGACCAAAGTTTTTTTGCAAATCCAGAGAACCCCTGTGCACATCTCCTTTATTCATACAACAGATCTAGATTCTCTTACAGAATTGCTATTAGGGTTAAGTTCTTCTAGACACACAATGTCCAAAGGGAATAATTTATACCTCCCTCTTCTTTCCTTTGTACATGCCATGTGAGGTAAAGCCACCCTGAGGCTAGATTTCATGGGATTTCTTCCTTCATGACTTCTTCTTCTGAAAAAGATACGTACAACACAAGATTCCAGAGAGGTCTTTGAACTTCCTTTTCAATTCCTTAGTGGTCATACTTTTGCTGCTAGGATCTATGGCTGGAGAGGAGATACAGTATGTACTTAATTCTCAGGCTGCACCGAATGGTAGAAAGCATGTGAGACCTATATCAGTGGATGGGATATGCACTCCCTGGTGTCCAGCAGATTCATTTTGTGACTTTTTTTCCCCCCCATTTTTCCTCTTATTCACAAAAATCTAAGACCTTGAAAGACATTTAAGGATCTGTCACCTGTGGGAAACAGTAGAGATTCAGCTAGGTAAAATACCTCATTCTTCATCTGTGAAAGAGTGATTAAATACTATTTCAGGTTTATTATGAGTATAATTGCACTGAAGACTGTAAGGCACTCTATTTACCCTTATTGCAGAGAGGAGTACGTGTTTATTAGACCGGTATAAGATCAGTAGCATAGTCTCTTATAATGTTTCAGCCAACTATTGCCTCAGTTCATAAGGGACTGGAACAAAGGACTGTTACAGGAGAGTTAATGGATCATTGACCTGCTATACGGTGACTTTTTACATTATTAAAAACATTATGTTTCCTGTATTTTGTGGGCTTTGCCGTTTGGATGCAGCATGCAGGTGACCTTTTAGGAATAGAGCTTTTCTGTATGTATATTAAGGACATTTTTAGAAACAGCCTAATGTATTCTTACATTTTCTTTTGCTTTTTCAGACAACTCCTGTCTACTTTATTTACAGTGTCCATTGTGTTCCTTTTGTTTCCTTTTGTTGTTTCGGTTTTTTTCAAATAGCACATTTACCACTGAGTTTTTGTGTATGTGGAAATGTACAAAACTCCCACTTGGAGGTATTAAAGAGCCCATCAGGTCGTTTAATGAAAGGAGAGATTTCAGACCCAGTTTTCTGGGCAGAATTCCAGATTGGGAAATCACATTTTTCTCTCTGTTTTAAGCAGTTTTGTGCTATTGCTGCACTTTAGTAAGGAGCTATCACATTTCACTATAAAGGAAATACATTTCAATACTCACCTTTTGAAAAGTGCTTTGGGATTTGCTCAGATAGTTCCTGTATATGTTTTGTGTCTGTAGTGGTTTGCTTCACCACTTCTTCTTCAAATTAGAAAACTTGTCTTGTTTCCAGAAAGAAGTGCCAGGTATGACTTCAGGCTTACACATCCTACTGGATTTGAGATCTTTGTTCACTGACTAAGAATGTATTTATGTAGGTAGTGCTGTGTCTCTGCTCTGGGATTATAGATACTTCTGTTGAGGAGTTGCAGTGGGCAGCCAGATAGAATCCAATATGAATTTGCTTGTTGTCTTTGCATGTTAACAATTACTGGTTTTTCTGTGGATTATAAGCAATTTGGTGCAAGTATTCAGTATTCAAGCTCCAATCAGGTTGTGGGATTTTACTTTGATTCTTAAATCACCTGATCCATTCTAGAGTAGGTTTTGTTGTGCCTAACTAAATATTTTAGTGGAAGTCTGTTGTAAGCCACTTGCGTAGCTCCCATGGATAAAGAGAAACATGAGAAGAACACATACTACCAGAAGAACTTACAGGACCCTTTAACAGTGAAGAGAAACTTAAATTTTATTTTTTTTTCTTTCACCCTCACATTTGTTTTTATTATAGGAATCTGGGTTATTATTTCAAGAAATCCTGGGTAAGATGTTTTTAAACAGCCTTGAGATTTTTAATGGGATTATGTTCCTTTAAAAATATTTCTTTCCCTTCACTTGCCTCCTTTAGATTTCTGCAAATAAAATCATTACTATACTCTTTCTAGTGACTGAACACAAAAGGATGAGGAACATGGAAGGGCAGAAATCAATCTTTCATTTGTGTGAACGTAAAGGCCATAGCTCCATTTAGTTGTACAGCTGAAGACATGTTGCCTTTGCAAATAAACTGTGCACCTTGATGTCGTTTTATTTTCCCACTTTGCCTGTAATTGTTTTGATTAAAGGGTGGACGAAGCCCTGGAGAGCTGGAGAAAGCGACCTCCAGATAGGGATGTCCAGAGAGTGGATGTGTGTTGTTTTCCCTACCGTAGTGGATAACCAGAGAATAACACTGCTGTAGCAGGTCTGTTTACTGATTTCTGTGCTGCACATCTGCAGATGTCTGAAATGCCTAAATCTTCATAGTTCAAGGCTTTCCTTTCAGCTTCCTGTCTGCCTAATCCATTCTGATCTTTTAGCTGGGGCAGAGACAGCATTGCTCCTGTATTAAACTTATTTAGGAAGGAGCATTTTGCTGTTGCTGTCCCCTCTAGACTCATTAATTCAGGTGAATAGCAAGCAGAGGGAGAAGGTGGCTTTGCCTATGTTGCCATGCTGCAATCTTTCTGTGCCGTGGAGCCTGAATGAGGGAGCAAGGGAAAGAGGCAGCTGTGTTAGCCTGTTGTCATTGCCATCGCTAATAGAACACGATGATTTCCATCTTTTCCCATCTGCCTATGGGGGGAGAGACGCTGATAAGGCCTTGGGATTGGTTACAATCTCCTGAAATCACAAAGCAGATGGATATTGAGCAGATAAGCGTTAATCTGTCCTGGGAGAGGATTAATCGGGTGAAAGATGGCAATCTATGTGTGCGTGCGGGTGTGTGGGGAAGGGGTGGGGGTGAGGGTGGTGGGCAGCTGGTGCTGCTCTCATCTCTTCTGGTCCTGCTTTTGTCTTGTGTGTGTGCCATGATGGCAAATAAGGTCTGTTTCCTATACAAGTCTTATTACCCTAATTTTCATTGAACTTTGACTTCAAAAGCTGGGGAAAATGTCTTAAGATTTTTAAGCAAGTTAAGTCTTTTTTTGATTGTCCACTTTTCCTCTGTACTTTTAGCCAATCTACTGTTCCCTTGTAGCTTATGAGCATGGTCTTTCCCCAAGACCATTCAATGGTTCCATGACATTTGATTTAAATTATTTTTCTGACGTCTACAGGATTTTATCTGAGAATCTCTAAACGTTTTACAGGCATTAGTTGATTAATCTCCACAACATCTCAGAGAGGTTTGGTAAGAACTAAAGACTTGTGCTTTTTTAAGTTGTTTTTTTGTTTTCCCCCGGAACATTTGAATACCTGTAGCACCTGTTGCCTGAATTTAGAGTTACAGTGCTGAGCATTTCTGAAATTCTGACCTTATATCCATTATTGGTGGGTATGCTGTGACACAGGGCAGTGGGATCAAAACTGGAGAGAAAGATGTATCAGTGACAAAGATGGGGATAAATGTATGAATCCAGCCTCTTCCTCTTCAATCCCTTTTTCTGACCACAAAACACAGTGCTTTTCTGATGCAGCACATTGCTAGTCTCTGGCTTTTCTCTGAATACAGCTGTTTCTTTCTTTTTTTTTTTTTTTTGCCTCCCAGTTGTGGTTCACATGGTTCCTTTTTCTTTCTGTCTCTCTGTGTGTCTCCTAATTTGCTTTTCAGTGTAAAAGAATATGCAGTGATGCCAGTGTCCTCTCACAGCTATCCTCTGACGTGCCCGTTCCTTTCATTGGTTTAGTTGCCAGCACCTATGAGAGATCTGGCAGCCTTGTATAAAGCTGGAAGATTATAAAACTCCCAGGGTTATTATGTGGAGTGCAGAAAGGCAAATTCTGTCCTGCTCTTCTGCCCTGTGGTTACCTCTTAGTGTCTGCACTTGCTTTACCAGTGAGTGGTTGAACACTTACTCAGATTATGTGTGAGAGGTGTAATTTCCTGGGCAGATTTTCTGAGGGGCCCTAACTCAGTGTCTTATTTTTATGTGCTCAGAACACTTATTTCCATGTGTATAAGCTTGATCAGAAAGGCATATAGAAAGAGTCTTTTGCAGTTTTAAAATTCCACCAATCTATTTCTATAGGAGCAGTATGACAAAATGAGCTTCAGTAAATTGGGTGGGTATTTAGGGGCTTATTCCATCTGTCACACCTGCACAGTGAAGATTGCTGCTGGAACTGGGGATCTCTATAAACAGTTTGCTTTGGGTAGGCTGGAGCAGACCAAAGAGTGAGCAATATCTTTGACACCTGGGTTGGGTCTTGGGTTTTCCTCCTTTCTCCCTTGAGGGTGAATATTCAAAGCAGCTTTTTCAAAGCACAGTTCAGAGATATTACTGTCACGAGCTTGGGAAGAATGGCTGTTGTTTCTGTCTCTGTGGCTAGGTGAGTGCTGAGGTCTCATTTAGTATTGATCACCTATATTTAGAGGCATTTGTGTGAAAGTTTTCATTTTGCCATGTTTTTATAATAAACCTCGTGCTGTGGTTAGGACAGGCATGTTTGTTATTTTTGCTCCATCTTACTGGGGAAATTGCCAAAGGCATGAGAACAGAGTCAAGTCAGGTGATCATGCACTGAGAATAACATGCAGGTTTTATTTTTATTTCTTTTTACAGTTACAATATTAGTGGGACAAATTGATAGGAGTTTCCTTCTTGTAAATGAAAACTGGATATCTTTTAAATTATGTAACCTGTAGTCTTGACAGCAGTTTGCAGGCCTGTTTTGCAGGATATTGGATACGATAGAAGGTTCTTTCTGGCCTCAAATCCCTTATCTGAATAGTGAAAGATCAGGGGTCTTACAGACTGGGAATGCTGTTTTGAATCACTTGATGGTCTGATGGTCTTTTTTCCACATATTGGAGTGCGGAATGCATTGTTCCATCCTTATTCTTCCTGTAGTTTGTAATCCTTGACTGAGCTTCTAAAAGGTGTTTTCTCCACCTTACGTTATTTTTTGAATGTCCTGATGTTGTTTTACAAGTTTCCTGTGGTCAAACTGTTTGCCAGAGTTTGACACATGGGGTAGAAAAGGGAAACCTTTTCAGACATCAAGTTATTAAAGACAAGGAGACACACTGGGAAAATAAATTGCCACCAGCATGAACTGAAGTAGAAATATTTGTTAACTTGCTGTCAGGCACAGATTTTTTTCTATCCTGAGAAAAATTACAGACTCTTTAATTTTGATTCCATACCTGTTTTTTTTAATGAAGATTTTATTTACTTCCCCTACTGTTTTGTTCTGCATCCTTTCAGACAACTTCAGAAAAGAGCTTTCTCCATCTCTTTATTATAATTTCCTTGGTTTGGAATGCTTAAATATTTGAGGGCTTTTATTATAAAAACCTATGTTTCTAACAGGTAAGAGGACTGAACAATATTGGATTCTAGTGACAAAGATTTGATGTTCAGTGTTCATCAAAGGCACTTCATAAAGAGCTGAATCTGTGGGTGCACTGGTCAAAGAAGAGAATTCTGTTGACTCCCGTGGTTTGGGATTAAATGCAAAATGGTGTTCTGCTAATATTCCTTTTAAATAATTCTCCACCTTTTTTTCGGACTCAAAGTCTGAAAAGGCTCTCTTCTGTCATCAAGGCAAGACTTGGCACAGTCTATTCCACATACCAGAGGAAAAAGAAAAAAAAAATCAAATTTCAATGTATTTTCCTTTTGTAATTTGTTCAACAAGTTTGACAAACAGACATAATCTTTCCTCTAGGTGAGAATGCATAAGTATATTCAGTGGTCTCAAATCAAATTTAAAACTTCTCTCATATTGTTCTGACTGTCACGACAGAGTCAAAGCAAGAAAAAATAGACTCAAAACAGAAAATATGCATTTGCTTCCCCTGCCCACCTTTCTTTTTCCAGCAACATTGAGCTGTGATGAACTTCAGTTCATCACTTCATTCTACTGCAGTGCAGCTGGCTGGTGGTAATCCAGGTACCAGCCATATCACCTCTCATGATGCTTGCAATTCCCTTCCCACAATGGAATTTGCTTTTAAATACCAGGCAGGAAAAAAATGAAGTAGATGGAGGAAAGTGTTGCAGTTTATTGTGTTGTGTAGATTAAGTCAGGGCTCTTGGATTTGATAATCTGCAGTGTGCTAGACAAGAGGTAGAAACATCTTATACAGATGTTTCCGTGACTTTATAAAAGCAGACAAAGTTATTAAATAAGTTAGTACTTGCCATTGTGTTTTGAGAGGGTATTTATAGTGTACACAAGTAGTTAGGCACTATGGGTATGGCATTAAAGCTTTCAGTGTACAAATGGATGTTCCAATTCATCTCATTTGAGAAGATTTTCAGCTGTGCTAGGATCAGTCAAGAAACTGAAATATAGATTCTCTCCCTACTTGCATGAAATGTTTAAATTACTTAACTTCGAGAGATGATCACACTGGGAAATACTTAATATGATGTGCCAAATTCTTAGCAAATATAAATTGACATTGCTCCATTGAATTCTCCAGCCAAGGATTAGAGCTGATTGAAAAACAGGAAATGGCAATGAAAAAATCAATCAGCTGAAAATACCTACTTTAGTTTAATTCCATTCGTTCCCAAAGTTTTTGTTTCGTTTTTGTTTTTGTTTTACTTTTGCTGTTTTTTCTTATGCTCTGTGACAGACCTGTCAGGTTTTTTTTTTTCCTTCTTCAGGCTTGCTTTTATATTTTTGATGATATAAAAGAGAATATGAAGGAACAGAGAATATCTGTGACCAAAAAGATGAGAAAAACTCAACTTGGAATTTTCCTTTCTGTGAAAGTGTCAGATTCTTTTTGTTCCAGTTTTTTTTATCAGTATGAATTCATTTTTTCTTGCAAACTTGCAAATAAATCTGTTGACTGAGAATGTTTCTGAAGTATCTTAAACAAGTACCTTTATCACTTTCACTGCTTTACTCTCATTTTCTGGCCCTTCAGGTGGTGATGCGTTGGTTGGGTCATGCTTCAGTCCTGTTCTGTGTTATCAGGGTGATCTTATTAAGAGTGTCATTACTACCACTGCTACAGTGCACTGCAAGTGCAATGTGCTGCTGCTGCTGAGGAGTACACTGAGAGCAGGTAGCTGGGAGTGCAGCTGCAGTGAGTGCTGTGCCCTGGCTGGGGCACATGGTGGGAGCCCCAGGAAAGGGACCATGACCCGATGCTGGCCCTTTGCACTACAGAGGGCACAGGGACCTGTGGGACAGGCCAAGGGACTGGACACTGGGACACAGCAGGAGCTGATGAGTCTGCAGGAAGACCCCAGACTGTCTGGGTGCACGGACTGTGAGGGTGTAAAAGCCCAGGGATTCCTTTCTTCAGGGTCTCTCCCTAGAGGCTCGAGCTGTTTCTGTGTTACTGCACCATGATTAAATTACTTTAAGGATCCAGATGTCTGAGACACTGCCATGGGAAACCCAGGGCTGAGCTGGTAAGGAAACCCTGCCTGACTGTGACTGTGGGGTGTGCAGGGAGCCACCCGTGGGGGTCACTGGAGCCACCCGCTGCAAAGGGGCCCTGGTCTCAGCAGTTACAGGCTGGAGTGGTGGGAGTGTGACTGCCAGAGTGGCTCCTGGACGGTCAGACTGGAAAGTTTTCATAACATTTGAAATATGGCCACTCTTAGACCTAGGAGTCTTCTTTTTTTCCTGAGAAGAGTGCAAAACTCTAAACTTAATGAGATTTTACTTGCAGCAAGATACTTCCAGCCTGCTTTTCTTCTTCCCCCTTAATTTCTTAATGTAATTGTTTCTGGTTTTCTGCCTTCTCACTGTTAGAAATGTCATGTTGTTCAGTTATCAGCATGCTCATTTGGAGAAGTTTATTAAAGGTGACATAGACTTTCTGACATCCCAGTGGCAGAAAAGTAAAACGAATTTCATGGCTCGTTTGGTAAAATGCTCCTTTTTGAATTGCTAGATTTAATGTGACTATTAGCTGTTTAAGAAATTTTTTGTCCAAGAAACAGAGTGTTTTCTGTGGAAGTAGTAATTAATGACAGAGTGGGAAAGATGGTTCAACTGAATAATGTTGTGTGAAATGATATAAAGCAAATGAAACGTTTAGTATGTTACTGGAACCACATAGCACTTTGATTTGTATTTTGCATAGTTGAACAGCATTCAGGTGTGTGGTCCATCCTTAGTTTTAGTTTAGTCATACCTTAAACAGTTGGAAGTGACAAACTTTTCCTCCATAAGTGACTTCTGCTTTGTCCCTGTTCTGCATTTCCCACATGCAGCTGCAGTGAGAGATGCGAGTATACACTCAAATGTGTTATTTAAGTGTGCTCACTGTCAGTGCTTTTTAGGATGTTCATCTCAGTCAAGAAGGAAATCAGCCAGCTTTTCTTTCAAACAGAAATTCTCAGCTCAAAAGTTAGTCCTTTATTGCTTTATGCAAATGAAAATCGAGATTAAGACTAAATTTATTTGCTTGAGACCATCTACTAAAGCATATTGTTGTAAGGGGGAGGGGGGATTTGAGGCCTAAATACGTAATGGATTTTAAAAATTTAAGAATTGGAGAGATCTTTTCAAAACACGTTCTTTTGGAGATCTACATGTTTTCTAGTATTTGCTATAAACCTTGTTTTAGTGAATGAAGTTCAGACTTGAAGGTGCAGGAGAGAGTTTAAATGTTGCTTGGTAAAATTTCACAGAACATGATGTTTCTCAAGCAGAAGTTTTACTTATCTTTATCAGAAAGTTATGTAAAACATTGGTTATTAAATTCCCTTAGGTCTAGCCAGGGTTTTAGGAGAAAGTAAATACCACGAGAGACATTTCAAAGATCGTTTGAATTTCCCATGCTAGCGTTAGGCCACCACGTTTAAGAGAAACACAAATGAACAAAATGCAGTTAGAATTCCAGATTTGCATTGCATCAAAATCCAGATCTGTACTCTGAATAGTGTACAGTCTGTTGTACAGGATGCTGCTACGCTATGCAAGCCTTAGACTTCAGGTGCCCTGCTGAAATACTTTTCAGGTATTTACTGTTTGTTCTCTTAGAGCGACACAGTTTTGGTGGTGATCCAGAAAAGACAGCGATTGGGAAGGTGGCAAGGAGGCAGAAGAGAGGAATTCTGCTGCTGTTGGGCTGGAGAGAGCAGCCCTGTTTCCACTGGAGTGCCAAACAGCAGCTTTAAGAGTGGTGTGTTTCTGTCTGTGTGCACATCTGGACTCTGCAGTCAGGACTCCTCCCTGCCAGGACGCAGTGCAGGGACCTGTGCAGAGCAGGAATTCAGAGCTGCAGGCTCAGCACTGGCTGCTGTGGCTGGCTCTGTAGCTGCTGCTGGGGACTGCCCTGTACACAGGACTCACACTTAGTTAAGGGGCAATTTGTAACACGTTTGCATTTTTCCCCCTCCTGAAGTAAATGACAACAATATAACACAACGCTTTGGTATTTTTCTGGCACTATTGTATTGTTCGGTGTGAAGTTTTCTTTTGATTCTTTATTAGACTTGATGCAGTCCCGAATGTATGGGAGCCATGATGGCTTGAGAGGCGCCTTTCAGTTCATACCTTCTATTTTTTCACTTGTTCAGGGTTTGTAAAAGTAGAAATAATAATCAAAGGGGGAGAGAGCTATTTGAAATACCATAATATGAGTATTTTAGAAATATGTTCTTTTAAATAAATGCTGAAAGATAAATTAAAGTGAATACTTTGCTTCAATATTTTGTGTTTTGAAGACAGTTGCTATTTTTTTGTATCCAGATTTGGAACATGATAAATAATCATGGTTTTCTGTAAGTAATACCCACAGTTTTAGAGTTTTCTTTTAGGCTGAAATGAAGGGAAGACATAGTGATAGAACAGACAAGTACAGATGGAAAGAAACAAAAACGTTGCAAATTTCTGATCTCTACTGGTTTGCACGAGGAGCGGTGAGAACATAGTTTTATGTACAGAATGTGAATCATCCCTTAACATCCATTCTACTGTACAAAAAGTGTTTTGCATTTATAATTGACTGGTTTGGCCGAAAAGTTACTCTTGCTTTTAGGAATTATTATTTCTAATGTGCATAGTTCCAAGGGAATATGTGCTGCAAATCTATACTGCTTTATCAGCTCTTTCTTTCCTCAAGTTACATAACTTTTTCTGCAACTGTTCACTGTTTTTTAAACAGACAGGGCCAGCAAAACTAATTTTCTTGGAAGTGAAGTCAGCTCAAGTGGATCCAAGCAGAAGGGGAGCACTCATCTATGTCACAGTCACCTTGTATTATAGATGTAGAAAAAGCTGAATATCAGGATTTATTGTGGGATTCAGATATTTGTGCTTTGTTTATTCCTGTCTGTGAGACAAGATACTTTAAATATTGTTTTGCTTTTGGGTAGTAAAGTTAGGAGATGATCAGGTGAAAAGATTAGCAACTTCCTGAAGTCACCTAGAAATGAAATGGCAGAATCACAAGAGGGTTACAGATCTCTTGAGACCCAGTCTGTGCTTCATATAAATTATTTTCTTGGCTCAGAGTACACTCAAATAGCAACTAGAGGAGGAAATTCACTCTCTCACTTAGTCTTAGATTTTAGTCTGACACATAGCATGCCACATATAGCAGCGGCTGCCAGTATTTAATGTTTGATCCATGTTTCGTATGTATGTGACCTTTCAAATATTTCAAGATGGAAATAAATTTGGACTTGATCTGCATTTCGTCTTCATCAAAATAAGTCTGAAGAATTTCAGCCTGCATCTTGCATTTCCCACAAGACTCTCTGGGATTTGGAGAAATGTTTGTGGAAGAAGAAACTGTGAGAAATGCAAAGTATGTTGGTGGAAGCTGTGACAGACATTGCGTACCCCGGGCAGTGTTTCTGGAAAAGTCGCTCAGCAATTTCTGTGCTCTTAAACATAACAAAAATGAAATAGTTGTTGGTGTCAATGGCATCTGAGTGAGTCTGAATCATTGAATCATTAGATCTTACCCTGGCTGCTCTGGGAGATCTGGGAAGCAGTTATCTGCATTACACAAAGAAGCAGCTCAAAGGTGTAATAAATTAGGCAAGTTGTTCAAAGTCACAGAGTGAATTATTAACTGAAGAGGGCTTGAACTCAGGTGTCCTGAATCCTAAACCCCCATGTCTCATTTACTAAGCCATCCTTCATAGCAGTTCATTGTCTCCTGTCATAGAGGGGTTTGCCCTGAGGGCTTATGAGCACCAGCCTTTTGTAACAAAGCTATTCAAGTAAAAAGATTACTTTTTCTTGGGTGAATCTGCTCTTTCTGTAATTAACTTTTCCTTTTGGACATATGAGAGATTTTTGAGTTAGATTGATACCTATATGCAGGAGGAGTATGAGGGGAATGCATGAACACACAGAAACATCAGTGCATAAGTGCTCCATACCTCGCTGAGTGTAATTTAAAATAACATTGCCCTCACTATAATTCATCCCTTTGTTCCAGTGAAGCAGACTAGCATGGGGTCAGATTAATAATTTAATCAGTCTTACCCCTCAGCTTTCTTCCTCTTCAACAGAAGGGTAAGGATTTAGCAGAACACCATTGTTGTAGCTTTTGAAGACTTTAATTGGTGTTTCGAAGGGTATAACCTCATTCACTCACAGAGAATTTTTCATTTTTTTTCTTCTCTTCGTAAGTCGATACAGTGCAGGTTTGCTTGTTTTTCAGGACTTTTCTCCCCCAAAATATTTGTAAGTAGTTTGATGTACAAAGGAATTAGAAGAAATCTGTACTGTCATCTCCTCTGTCATTCATTCAGGTCCAAAGCCAGGCGAAATAGCTTAGAGCACTCCTTTAGTTTTATGCAGAACTGAATTTCTCAGCACTTAAAGAAGCAGTGATTGGAGACACATAACCTTGTCTTTGATTCAAGCTTTTCTGGCATCTGTGTTTGCCTCCTGCTTGTCACCTTCCTGTAGTTTTATTGAAATATCTGAAAGGAGCCTTTGCTGTTTGCCCTATTCCAAGCATCTCTTGAGCAGAGAAAAAGTAAAGAACACTCTGTACAATATTGTGATTAAAATATTTTGAAATCACTTCACGTAGTGGGCAAAATAAATACCATCATAAATACCATCTTTTCATTGATTTCAGACATGTAATCAGTGGCCTTACATCATTAACAATCTTTCACTTTAATGTAGAATTACTTTTGTAAGGTAGACCATCCTTACAGCACTCTGGAATCTATTATCCAATTAAAATTCAGTATGCTGCTGGATGTCTGCTTTCTGATGTTTGCAACGTAAAGCAACAGTTTACATACTCTGACCACTATAGT
>VZUA01096055.1:22422-34787 GCA_013401035.1 Horornis vulcanius | reverse complement strand
AAGAAGAAGAAGAAGAAGAAGAAGAAGAAGAAGAAGACGACCTCAGGGCACCGCCAAGATTCCTCCATCTTGTCCCCATTCACCCCTATTCTAAGAACCCAAATGTGGAGAATCTACACTACTTTTTACTACCCTTTAAGGCTTGTAATTCCTCTCTCAGTGTTGGAAGTTTTTCCCATGGACTAAAGTCGAAGGCATTGTCCTTCTGGGCTGTGTGCCAGGGTCTCCAACCCGCCTGTACAGATTTCAAACCCCCCTGTACAGGTTTCTGTCTGTCCAGGGTATTCAAAGGAATGCCCTGGACTCCAAAATTTTCCATACCTGTTCCAGTTTTACAATATTTTTTTGCAATGGGATGACTGGAATTATACCTGTTCTTCAAAATGTGAGCTCCCCATGGATTTGTAAAGTGTTTCAATAATGTTCTCTGCTTTATTCTCTATTTCTTCTCTAATAATTTTCAACACTCGATTTGCTTCTTCACAGCTTCTGAGCACTGAACTGAAGTTTTCCTAGAAATATCTGTTATAACCACAAGGTCTCTCCTAAATGGTAATGATCAGTGCAGAGTATATCAAAGAATTCTTTTATTTCAGTAAACAAAAGTTTTATTATACAAAAGTTTACATGTACTTTTACATGTTCAGAACAGCCAGACTGGTGATATTAATTTTTAAATTTTTTTTTTTTTTAAATTTAAAGTGAAAATATCTAATGTTTTGATTCAGTGAATATAATCAAGATTTCCAAGCCCTTTAAAAAAATCAACAATTTTTTGTGGTGTAAAAGTAAAATAGTGAAAGTATGCAAGAGTAGAAAATGAAGTTTCTTCTCAGTTCAGTGGCTGTATTTCAGAACAGTAGATGCAAGGACACAAAGATTTCCAACCACCCACAGAAAAATCTAAGTTTATGGTTTGGGTGGGTCATAAGAACTATCCAGCATTTCCATGTCAGCTTGCTGTTCATTGAGAAAACGAAATTATTAAAAAAAACCAAAAACCAAAAAACAAAAACCAAAAAACAACAATAAAACCCACAAAAAACCCCAACAAAAACCCACAAAAAACCCACCAAAAACCACAAAAAAAAAAAAAAAAAAAAAAAAGCTGTGAAAGAAGAGAAGTTTGATAGGTTAGGTCTTAACATCCACCATTGACCTACTCTTTGGAAGTAAAACATCACCATGACTTTAACAGTCTCTAAACAAAACCTCTGACTTTTGCACCCCTAGAATTTCTTGAAGGAAGAGAGGCCATCCCATTAACTCACAGAGGTTTTGCTTCTACTTTCAGCACTCTATTCAGAGAAGGTGTCATCAATCAGCTTTCTATTAATTTGGGTGGCTGTATCTTGGCAGCAACATTCAAATTACTCAGAGCTTACAATTTAGAAATATCATCACCACTATATTGAATGGTGATTTATCATTACGGCAAGGAGATGTTAATTAGAGCAGAACTACAGCCCTCACAATTTAATCATATTTTAATGGGTTTTCAAGTCCTACTAAAAATGTTTCCAAAAAATATTTTGTGACAGACTAATGTAATTAAACTGATGCCTCAGTTTTTCAAACTTTGAAGGGTCACCAGCTACAAGCAATGTTTCAAAATCAAATCTCATTTTATAACACTCTGCACCATTATTATGGATGAATAATGGAAATCAATACAAAGGCAGGAGAAGCTGTAGAAAATTATTCTGGTCAAATCATTCATTAGTATGATCTTTTATGTCGAATGCAAAGACAAGCAACAGCTAAGATCTCTATTGCTTATTTTTTAAAAAAGAAAACCATTAATGAAGCTGCAACCAGAAATGTATTTTCATAACTGTGACCTGAGGTATTGTATTTCTTTAAGTACATATCAATTTCAAACAGAAGTCTGCTTGGCAGGATGAATAGGGCTCTCCTAATAAATCATCCATCCTTTCTACTCATGCATGAAATCAGTGTAACATGCATGAAAAAAGATAACAGATTATTACACCAAAATGAATAAGGTGTACTTATATTTTTAAGGAAATATATTCAAATAGGATTGCTGTGTGTGCTTAATGCCTCTGCTTTGTGCTTCATTCTGCAAGTTTTATGGAATAAGTTTCAGTCTGAGTGAAAGCAAAGACCAAGTTTTGGTAACATGGCATTTGCTCCGACATCATAGCCAGCATACAAAAAGTGCCATCAGTGCCAGGTTGTTAGACTACCAAATTTTGAAAATTACAAAGGGGGAGGAGAAGGAAGGAAAAAAGTTAAAATGCAAAAGTGGTTTAAAAGCAATAAGAAGGAAAGAGAAACACATTTTAAACTATTTTTGTTAATTACACTGTTGTCACTTAACAGATTTGCGATCCGCGGGGCTGCGCTGACACCTAGTGGTGCTCGTCGGGCTGCAGTGGGACCCTTGGGTGGATCGCCAGACTCTGGTTGTGTCCCCAGGAAGCCAGCATCACCTTAATCTTCGAAACATGTTCTCCAAAAGCTGCATGAATCTGTTGGAAAGGTTGTGTTCACCACCTTCGGCCCCTCAGTGGAGCATCTTCATACAGAGCACAAGGATGAGTTTTCATATTGAGGAAAACACAGCTGGAAGAGATAATGGGAAGGCTCACCTGGAGAGGTGCAGCAATGCAGAAGGGAATACAAGCCAACAAGGAAGACCATCAGTAGAACACAAAATGTTCTTTCAGATGGCCATTTATTCCTTCACACAGGGAAAACAGCCTGAGTTTACCATCCTACAAAAAAATCCAGCACTTCTCTCTGGTCAATATACCATAGTCTAATGTTATGTCTGAAGAAATTCAGGAAAAAAAGCTCACCCAACCCATGTATATCCCATTTAGCTTGAAACGCCTCTCAGATACTTCAGTGTGGCCAGTGCAAATGAATTATGACTCTTCAGTTTTACCTGGCTGCAGTATATTTATACAGTGAGATGTATCTGCAGGTTTAATCTGGAGGCTTTTGCGAAACGTGCATTACATTCAGGATTTCACTATATTGAAAAGTTGAATAGTGCAAATCTTCAATAAATTCCAAATAGTTGAAAAAAAATCCCTTCAACCACTCTAACTTGCTTTCTTCTTTCCATTAAGTCTTGTCTAGAGAATCAATTACTTGGCATTGTCTGAAATTATTTACTGGTTGAATAGTGTTTGATGAAATTGAGCACGGATTATGGACAAAATCCAAGGACTCAGTGAATCTGAAGGGTATTTTACCTATGAGTTAAAGAGGGTCAAACCCGAGCATTTAATTTAGGAATTTAATGGTGCTGTTTCAGATAGTGTTCCTTAAAAATACAGTCTGAACCTGTTCTCATTGATCGCTACATATTCATCGAATCACATGGAAGTTCTGTGTCATATATGCTGGACTAGGTGAGATCAGAACTCTACTTGATAAGAGCAACCAGAGGACAACCTGGTTAGAAAATTAGGTTTGGTAAAAGTTGTCTACATATCATTGTTTGTAGATCTACAGCTATATGCAATGAACTCCACAATTACAGTAACATTCCCTATATGTTATTCAGAACACTATATAAACTCATCATGCAGATCCTGTTCAGAGAGAACATTATTTAGCAAACCTCCCTGGCAGCTTACCTGTGGGTTATGAAGCCTGTGATACTATTAGGCATGCTGAAGGAAGAGAAAGGGATTTATAGGAGCACTGTACCTCTGAATCAAATCTGGGTGGATGTATGTCATCCCTGTGAGGAATTCTGAATACACCCAGTAATTTCAGCCAATTTCATAAAAGGGCAGAATTGCCAATAACATTAATTTCATGTAAGTTTTCTGAAAATTAGAAGATTTTAGGGCTTCTTCCCACCTCTCCCCAGTGAAGATGCTGGCACATTTCTGCACTGTTGGTGCCTGCATAGAAAACTAAACAGGGCTGACATCACGCAACCTGCCCAGCTAAATGTTGCCAGGAGGCAAACAGGGGTGTGAGGAGAGGTGGAGGCAGAGCAGAGAGTCTGAGGAACCTTTGGGAGTAGGAGTAAAGAAGGTTGGAATTGGCTGTTTGCAACTACAAGTTTTATAAGGCCTATTTGTTTCTGGAGAAACTCTTTCTGTTTGTCTGCAAGGGGTAGAATTGTCAGTGCCTAGCACAGTCCATTTCTCATGATTTAAAACAGAAGAAATTACTACTGGATAGAGCCTAGGACAAGATGGAAAACTTGAGGCAGATACCTTGCTCTCACTCTAACTAGATAATTTCCATAGGTTTTAATGTCTTAGGATCATGTCTTTCAGAGAAAATCTTCAGATGTTGAAATACTTACCCTACATTAAGATCAGTTCTCAAATAGTTTACGTAAAATGATAGGTGTTTTTTATTTATTCATTGAGGAATAGAAGACAGTCTTTTAAGATTGATCAAATGTACTTCAGCTTTACTGGTTTAAGATGTTGACAGTACACTACTTACAGAAGTACTTTTAAGATATGAAATGCCATATAAAATTTGGGGGTGGTTTATTGTTTTAGAACAAAAAAACACATTTAGGAGGAAAATTACTTCAAGCAAGAAAGGTGATGAAGAATTATTTCTAACTATTAGAAGATTATAAAAGAAAAATCAGGGTGAATATATTTTTGAGCTAAGAGGCCACATCTTATTAGAAATAATGGAGTATAAAGTGAAAGATTTTGATGCAAAGTAAGAACCCTTCCTAAGCTCTATCCTATTCTACATTGTACTTGGGCAGATTAATGAAAGCTGTGATGGAAAAAAAAAGTAAAGAAAATATTCGTCTTCTGGTTTGTCAATGCTGAAAATATTTACAGGCTATTTTAGCAGTTTGAGCAATGTTAATAGCTTCTGTGAATGAATTTCCAGATTTGCAGAATACATTCTTACAACTAAATGACCTGTTTGAATAACATACAATTTTACAAATTCTGCTCCCCTGTTCTTTTTATTTCAAGGTAAATTTAGCATTGTTAATGAAAGTGTTACAGATATCACTTAAGATGAGAAGGGACAATTAAAAGTAGCTATGTTTTTCATTTAATGATTTCTCTTTTGTTGGTGGTGTCTTTGGAAGTGAATGTGGTGACTTTCCTTCTTCCACCTGCTTTTGACTAACTTTTGCAGAATCTTCTAAAATGCCAAAGAAGCAAATTTATTTCTTTGTTCATGGACCACACCAACCTGATGTTCACTGAAATCACTTGAAAATCTCAGCATTATATCTACTGAGACTGACCAAATCACAGATTTTTCTGAGATGTGCAGAGTTATACAGAAATGATACAAAGATAGACCAATGCCATGTCTGGAGTGAAAACTTAGTCCTGGGACATTTTGCTACTGGAAACACCTTTAGATTACATGTAAAATATCAGTCCCAAAGGCCCTAATACCACTCCAAACACCCCAATACTTTTTTTCCTAGCTAACATAAATCTGTAAATGCATTGTGGTGGTGTACTAATAAATCTCCTGGTGCAGAATGGAAAACCTGGTATAATTTGTTCAGACATGCAGATGGAAGGGTGTATCTGGAAGCTGTTCTGCAGATAGGGTACAGTTCTGTTCTGATTTCAACCAAATATGCTGGAAATCAGCTACAGTTGTAAGGTTTTGGGTTTGGTGGGATGGGTTTTTTAAAGGGATGTCTGTGCATTTTATGCATATCATCTTTCCTTTTTGTCCCTTCTTTACCTTTGACTTGGAGCTTTGTCTGAATTTATTGGATTGGAATATATAGTTTAGCAATGATTCTCAGTATCTGTTAAATAAAGATTTCTGATGGTATGGAGATCCTTCATTTTCTTTCAATTTCTTTAAGCTACCTGATAAATTCTTTGAATATCTGTCTCAAGCACCCATTAACCAGTGCTCAGTTTGACTCCTGCTATGTTCTGTGTATTTTTCTCCCAGCAAAACAGTCTGACCATTGTGCAAGGGGCACTGCCATCCAAATATACCATATTTCTTCAGATAGTTCATGCCAAAATAGTTTTAAGTTATACTTCAACTAAAGAATAAATAAACAGTGTGATATTTCCTTCAGTAACCTGGTTCCTGTAACTGCAAAAACACGTTCTGAAACAACATTTGTAATTTTTTGTGACAATAAGAGGTGGAAACTGTCCCTCATATATTTGTAATAATCTCTGAATTTTCAAGATTTACTGAAATATGTGAAATTTCAAGATATTCTGCTTTGACTCCTTTGCTAACTAACCCTACGGTTTTCACTCCTCAGCAGTACCCTATCACGTGGCTTGCTGGTAGGAATGCTAACCAAAACAGATTGTTTACAATACCCAGTCACAGGTATTGCTCATTCTGATATATGGAAAGTCCGCTAAAAAAATCTGATTTTCTAAAGTAATTGGCTCACATGGTACAAATGAAATGCAGTGCTTTACTTCCACTGATGTTCCAAAATGATCTCCAGAAATATTTAGTTCTTGCTCCCAATATTAAGCACAGAGAACATTTGAAATCTTGATCACTTTTTTTTATATGTAACCTCTTTAGGAGTAGGTCAGTTATTTGGTTTCATTAGAAAAAAACCAAATTCCTTTTAATGTGACACCACGCAGCCTTTGTATTTAATCAGAATGAATCTGGAGAACTGTAAAGCACTATTCAGTAAGAGTAAAGACTGTTCATAATATTTGAGTGAATGTTCTAGGAGGGACAACAAAAAGTTTAGAAAGTCAAATAAAATTCTAGATAAAATTATTGAGCTTGTTCTATGAAAAAGTGAATAGCACATTATGATACTGCAGTTCTTGGAGAATGCTGGGTTTTGGTATCAGGATTTTTATACAAATATTTATATTAAATGGACACAAATACTTGTGGTTCTGTGGCTCTAGCAGCATTTTTCTCCAGTCTCTTCCAGTTCACTCTGTCTCAGACACGACTCATCACTTCTGGCATGTAGAAGTCCATCCAAGAGCCTTCAGGAGCTCCAGTCTTCTTCCATAGAGTAACTCCACAGGAATGGGCGTTCCCTTCTCCCATCCTTAACCACATTTGAAGACATCTTTACATAACTTTATTCAAAACCTGAAAAGGAAGCTCAGATTGTTCCTTGGCTTCCTGGAGGAGCAAGTTTGACCTTTTCAAGTCTATATTTAATTTAAATATTTATGCAGCAAAAATAAACCCTGAGTGTTTTTACTCTGTTTTCTGGAAACTTGCAATGTTAGGTTTATATTGTCCTTGATTTTCCTTTCTTTTTATTATGACTCAAAGTAGCTGGGTTTATTCTATCTGGATATGCTGCTTGGTTGTAAAGAGCCCTTTGTCACTAGTGGTGCTCCTGAGGGTTCATTTTTGGGGCCAGTCCTGTTTAACACCTTTATCAATGATCTGGATGAGGGGATCAAGGACACCCATATTCAGTTTGTAGATGACACCAGGCTGGGCTGATCTGCTGGAGGGCAGGAAGGCTCTGCAGAGGGCTCTGGACAGGCTGAATCAATGGGCTCAAGCCAGCTGTATGAGGTTCAGCAAGACAAGTTCTGGGTCCTGCACCTGTGTCCCAACAACCCCAGGCAGCAAAACAGGCTGGTGACAGAGTGGCTGAAAATCTGCCCAGGGGAAAAGAACCTGTGGATGCTGCAAGAGCCAGCTCTGCCCAGCTGGCCAAGAAGGCCAATGGCATCCTGGCCAGTATCAGCAATGGTGTGGCCAGCAGGAACAGGGCAGGGATTGTCCCCTGTACTGGGCTCTGGTGAGGCCACACCTCAAATCCTGTGTTCAGTTCTGGGCCTCCCACTACAAGAAAGACAGAGGAGAGCAATGGAGCTGCTGAGGGGTCTGAAGCACAAGTCTTATGAGGAACAACTGAGAGAACTGGGGTTGTTCTGGAGAAAAGGAGGCTCAAGGAAGACCAGGGAAGGTTTAGACTTTAGGAAAAATTTCTTCATGGAAAGGGTTGTCAAGCTTTGGAACAGGCTACCCAGGGAAGCAGTGAAGTCACCAGCCCTGGAGGTGTTCAAAAGGCATGTAGATGTGGCAGTTAGGCATATGGTTTAAAGTGCATTTAATACTGTTGGTTTAATGGTGGGGCTTGATCTTGGAGTTATTTTCCAACCTAAAGAATTCTATGGCTGTAAGTATATAACGTATTTTCAGAAAAAATGTGGAAACTTGTTGTTTTAACAAGATTCAGGGAAAAAAAATGGGTTTATTTTTTAAATTCTCTAAAAAATAAACCAGTTTCAATTTCATGGAAAGAATTTCTTCAGTGTTGTTTTAAAATATATTTTAGAGAGAATGATTTCAACAAAATGCTCCCCTTTTACATTCTATACCTGAATGCAACTTGAAAACTGGAAGCTTATGTAGAAAACTGAAAATACAGTTTTGAGCTTACTCAGAAATTGAAGAAGCACAAGAAGAGTAATCATGTGCCATTTTTAATATATTTTCTATTAGTTTTTTATTATTATTATTTTCATTGATTAAGGATCTAACATCAGTAAGTAAAACTTCTCAATAAAACCAAAAATAATTTCTCTTATTTTCTGCATATGATGAGAGTACAAAAAAATGGGTACAGAATTTGCATAAAGGAGTTCACTGATGCTGGATGCTTCATATTTGGGATGCTCTGTGTTCTTGTATGATCTGTAGTTCTGAGGCATTTTCAAAAGGCTGACCTGAATTACTAACTCCAACTTTAACAGCAAGGGAGAAATCGTGGGTCTTTTGAAGTTAATAGCCAGACTTTCAAGGTTTTCAAGGGAGCTGGTTTTTCATCACAGATCTATCTAATGTAATAAAATCTAGATCATCTAATCCCTAGTCCTGGAATTTAAGCACTGGACTTCCTTTTTGCATTGATCACTGAATAGTTCAGAATTATAAAGAGAATATTTTTTGCCCTATTGATGTAACATCTCAGGCATTGGAAAATCTAGGTGGTCCTACCACCCCTAAGGGAACTGAAATTTTTTAATGGAAATTGGAGCATAGATGAATGAGCTAACAGCAGGGTTCAATTTTAATGACAGCAACAAGGAATTCTGTAATTAAGCACATTAAGGCAGAACAACCTCTTTGAATTTCAGAACATCTCTAGTTCATGCTCTAACATCTGTTTTTCTTACACCGCTTTAATCTGCATCCTCCCTTCAGGCATCTTACACTAAGGGCTTGACAGACTCCTAGCTGACAGTAGCTGGCATCCTTTTAATTGACAAGGGAAACTACTATTGAAAGAGATTGGGAAGAGCTTCCTCTCTTCCCTCAGGGTCTAAATGTTCTGCTTTTGCAGAACTCCTGCAGGACCTGCTAGCTACAAACCCAACCTGAAAATACAGATTTTACAGAATCCAAGGAAAAGCTCACCTGAGCTTCTCATATGCTTTAGACCCTTTTACTTTGGATTTTTGCCCAATGTCCCAAGGGGAAGGGGTTTGATAGTTTATTTGTGGCATATCTTTTATCTTAGCAGAAAGTGAAGTAATATCTGTTTTCACAAAAAAAAAAGGAAGCATTTCTTCATGTCCCACTGGAAGCAGATGTAAATGAGAGTTTATCTAAAACTTCTTATGCATATAGTTATGAGATATAAGAACACGTCCGTATTTTTTGCTGTGTCAGGCCCATTGAATGTACCTTGGAGAAACATAAACATCGCATAGAAAAGCATTTGTATTGCTCATAAGCAATCCCAAGAAAATATTTTATGCCCCATTATACCAAATGCTTTCATAAATTTGTCATCTAGTTGTGCTGGTTTTCTTTGACTAACTCTCATCATATGCATAAAAACTCTGTTTAGGCTGCATACTTCTGGTTTAGGAATTTTGCTTTCCTGTTAGTATTTAATGCATATGGTGCCATGTAAGTAAAAGCAGTGTTTTTTTAATCACTTGTTCTGCTATTTCTATGATCTCAGTTATTTCACTCAGCTTGCTGTCTATGATTTTTCCTTCTTCACTGTATTCAGCTTGTTGAATAGCCATTACCTGGTGATCTGCTCAGATTAATAGTACAGATGCTTTCCAAAGCGACGGTTTGATGTCTGTTGTCAATGTGCTACATTTTCTGTGATCTGTTCTCATATCCAATATTCATGGTTAGGTGTTGTTGACTGAAACTTCAGTTATATTCATGCATGGCTTTCAAAAAAGACTGAACTCCAACTTGTCAGGACTATTGTAACAATGGTGGAATGATTATGATTAAAGCTAAACTGATATTTCCACTTCTGCAGCCAGCGTTTCTGGTTTTATTATTTAGGTCTTCCAAAGAATGAAAATGGATTACCCAGATGATTTTTTTCTTTCTATTTTCCTTCTATTTTTCTTTCCTAAAAAAATCCCCAACAAAACAAATGCTCTAGCTTCATTAATCTATTCTTTCTTCACTTCTAAAACAAACCAGCTTCTGTGGATAAAATACTAGACATAGTAACATGGTTAAAAAAGCAGACTGGTAAAGACATAAGACATACACTGAGCCTTGTTATTAACAGACTTTTGAAAACAGAAGCCTTGCTGAGATCTCAGAAGCCGTTAATGGTACTGATATTTCTCATTATTGGCTCAACTCTGTATCCTGTTTGATAATCACTTTAAATCCAATACCTCCCACAATCCAGTGTGGGCATTGAGCTCGTTACAGATTAAAAATGTAAATCTGAGAAGCTTCTGAAACAGCAGTAATTATTACGAGGTGCATGCATTGCTTTGCTTTGCTTCCCCACTATACCTGTTGGTTTTGTTTGCTGAAAATAAAAAGCAGACTGTCTTTTCAAAACCCTCACATTTTTCATCAGAAAGATAGACCCTCAGGTACCAAATTCTATCAGAAATTGGAAGCCTTATGCTTAATAATTTGGAAAATTATACACATGCAGTGACCAAAAAAAAAAAAAGTTTTGCGTCTTACAGTTGCCTACGTTAATTTATACTCTATATCGGTACTTGAGAAGGGAAAAAGAAAAGAGAAGAAAGTACTAAAAAAGGAGCAATGGCAANAAAAAAAAAAAAAAAAGGTGTTACAAACCACTTTCAAAATGAGATACATGTACCCAGGGATACATGTACCTGTTCAAGGGGAGGTGGTTTGGCAGCTTATTCCAGAACCCTTAAACCTGGACCCTGCAGTGTCCAGCAGTCACCCGACCCTCTGTCCCCGGCAGAGGACTCCCCAGCACCGACAGCTGCTTGGCACTGCATCCCCCACCCACCTGCCTCCAGGACAATATTTGTTTCATCAACCTGCAGGAAGCTGAATGCATAGATAAACCACACTATTTTGCACACCTCTGTTTTGAAGAGCTGTCCAGGATAAGTAATGTTGGCCAGTGTTGTGAGAGTCTCTAATTATTTTTTTGCTCAGAAACCACATGCAAACTAGTTGGCCCTTGCTGTCTCTTGTCATCTGATGTTACAAAGCAATCTACACTGTCCGTGAGCTTCAGAACACATACTGACAAAAGAAGTAGTTTCCCTGGTAACAAGGACCATATGAAAGCTCTCAGAACATATCCTCCCCAGGAGTTAATTTGTTTCAGATGGGAAAGGTGATTACTTATAAGAAAAAAGAGAAAACAGCTGAGCTATTAAAGGATGAAATAGTAAAGAGTAAGCAGTGTTATTTGTTCCACTTCTGTTTTCATTTATATGCACGATATATATATTTATATAGAAATATGTACATTTTTGTATGAACTATCATTGCATAAGTGCTAATAAAACATGTACTGTATTTGGCAATAAAGAACTTCTCTGAGATCTTCATTACAGCACCAAAAAAATGAAAAATCATTTCTCAAATGTAAATTCAGATATTTCACAACGACTACGAAGAGATGTAAACACCGTAGGACACATGAACACAGATCTAGCCAAAAGATTAGGATATGACAAGATTGTGAAAATTAAAGAAATAAAAAGCAGAATAAATAGTGGCAAAAGCCACAATAACATCCAAAACCAAAACCGTGTACCCAAGCATAATATTCTCATGCAGATAACTCTTAGGAAAAGTAGACCTCTTTTCCTCTAGAGTAACTTCTGAAAGGCTTATTGATCTGGATGGTCTTCCAGATGTGGAGTGCGGGTTGCTAATGATTTATGGCTCGCTAGGCATTTCAAACAAATGCTCTGTGACTGTGATTGAAAGGGAAAACTGCCTGAGCATCCATGAGCTGAAGAGTAAATCATGTCCAGAACTGGGCATGGCAGAGGCAAGGAATGTCACACAACTCATGGTGGAGAGAACACTACTGTTGATCACCAATTCAAGAGTGGGTATTTGCTCAACTGTTTAACCATCATAACCCCAGAGATCCTTTGTCAGAACATTTCAGTGTAGAAGGATTCTGCTATGCTTTGTAAAGACCCATCTCAAAAAAAAAAAAA
>VZUA01096049.1:0-10323 GCA_013401035.1 Horornis vulcanius | reverse complement strand
TTTTATCAGTATTTTTTATGAGACTTCAAAATATTTTCTACTTGCAGTATAATAAGAGAACTCATTTTAGAGAATTAATGGATTTGTTTCTTGTGTTTCAGTTACACTGGTGAATTCATTATTAAAGGGCAAAGACAGCATTTAGCACCAGTCATATATCACAACTAGTTTGTGTTTCTTATTTTTTATTAGAAACTTAAAAGTTATATCAAGAAATTCATTTTTGCTCAGGCTGTTAACAGAGCTTAAATACTGATGATTGTAAATCTCTGGAGTGACACAAAGGATCAATACCAACAACCAAAAGGAAAAAAATCAAAGTCACATTGCTAGCAAAACTAGCAAACAAACCTTAAAAAAAAGAATACAGTATTTCTAAGAAAGTAGCAGAAATTTTTCTGGAGAAGTAGAATCACTCCCCAAAGTTTCAGTATACAATCAAATTAAACTGAAATATTCAAATGCTCTTTTGATCATGTGCAGGAAACATGTTCCTTATCTAGTGTGAATACATATACATACTTATTTCAATGTTTTTTTCTAAATCCTGTGTATCCTTTTTATCTCATCTGATGACACTTTTTTATACAACTGGAATATTTTCAAATCAGCTTTTATGTTTTGACACTGAATGCCATGTAAAAGTTAATGAGTCTTCCAATGAAAAGATGTTTCTACACAGTAGACAGATCACGCGCCACAATTCCACTAGTCTAACTAGAAGATAATTTTTTTCTGCCTAACACAGATAGGATAATAGAAACTTTTAAAAGTTTAACTGTTAAAACAAATATCATCATTATCATCATCGTCATCATAACAACACCGCCTAACAGTTCTATCACACTCTTCATTATAAAACAATTGCTTGCTTATTTTAACCAAGTAATTCTTATCAACTCTGTTACACCTCTAAATTTCAGACATGAACAGCATTGTATTGATACACATACTGACTGCTAAATGTGCTGACCAGATAAATGACAACATGAAGAGATAGCATAATATTAAATGAGGAGTAAAAAAATGTACAAGAATAGAAAGGAGCACAAAAGCAGAAATGCAGTGAGTGAATGTGTTTAAATTCGTGCATGTGTACACATATTGTAAGAGTAGCTACAAATAACTATAAGCAGAAAACATGGTGAGCAAAAGGTAGGGTTTTTTTCAATTTTTCAACTTGTTTTTCCATTTCTTTCAAAGAGATAGAAAGACTGAAAGTAAATAGAAAGGAGTGAATAGTACTGAAGGTGACCAAATGAGTCAAAAGAAGATAGGGAGAGACAAGAGGTATGACAAAGAAGCAGGAAAGAAAAAACTGGCATAAAAGGTGTTAAGAAAATATAAGGAGTTTTAGAGATAAAACAGCAAAAAGATTAGAAATTTTAAAAAGCTTAAAAAAAAAAACAAAGAAAAGGGACCTAAATAAAGAAGAAGAGCAAAAGTATGACAACCCTCAGCTATTCAGCTAGAAGTCTTTCTCACCCATCTGTTCCACTGCTGTAATCCACCATGTGAATCCACACTGGAAAGCAGCATCACACCTTTCTACACAAGCTTCCCCACTGGTTCCTCTTGACCACAGTTAACACTACAGTCACAGAGTTTTACTCAGCACACGGAATCCTAAAATGTTTTTTGAATATGTGTAAGTGTATGTAAAGTTAGCTCCTACAAACTTAACTGTTTGGAAGGCAACTTTTTTCAAGAAGCAATTCCTTGGTAGTTGTCAGCTATCTTTCCTTCACCATTCTGTTTCAGTTATTCAATATAGTTATCTTTCTGTCCTAGATTTTGTACTTGGACACTGTTGTTTTGATTTGGCAGTGACTCGGTATAGCAAAGTCATTCATCTTGTGCTAGAAATTCGACTTCCTATCACAAAGGCAAAAAACAATAGAGGAAAATTGGACAGCACAGGCACATGACAGCTTAGACGAAAATCCAACAGCACAGGCAGATGGAAGTTTAGAGGCTACCTATAAAAAGTTAGTATTTGTTTTGGACATTTAGAAGCTACATTTAAGAACCTAGTGTTTGTTTTGAAAGGATAAGCAAGATCAAAGCAAATCTCAGTTTTCAGTTTTCTAGGTGTAGCAAAATACATTAGTACCCTTATTTTAATCACAGTTGTAATACCAGCTGCTACCAACTCCCTGACTTTCATTATTGCTTGTCTTCACACTCCACATCTTTATTTCTATTTCACTGCTATCTTCAAGGTAGCCTTACTTTTCCATGATATGCTTTTCTCTTTCTTGTTCTTTTGTTTACTTCTGAAGATACTTTAACTTCTGTATAATGCCATTTTAGCTTCTGTATATTGCCATTTCTTCTACAAGCAGACACAACTAAAAATCAAGAATTCTCATGGAACAGAGTTCCTACAGTAGGTAGGAATTGCTCTGATAAGACAAGGTTGGAAACCTAGTGCAACCAACTCTGAAACCAAATAATAAAGCTCTGCTAGCATCAGGGAGGGCCCTCACTCTTTTTGTCCTGTATTCCCTTACCTGTAACTGTATTGAAAAAGTCATCATTGCAATGGGCAAACTTGTAGGCAACATAAAGAACTCCCATCTCAGGGAATAGTCAGTGGTTTACTATCAAATATAAAATTATCTTCCTTCCCATGTGGTTAAGTACCTTGCAAATGCAGTGCTGTGAGTCTGCATTGGATGTCTATGAATTATTAATACTGAAAAATATTAGAAGACTATTCAATTTTAATTCATATGTCTACTCACAGACCTTATTCTAGAATTAATGTTTGATAAAACAGCGAGTATATCTTTTATTTACATGTCAGGTTTTGCATTTCTATCACTGCCAGGTCCGTGCTGAAGTTCTCTCTCAAAAACTGTGGAACACTTGGCAAACAACATCCTCAACAGAAAAGGAGTTTTATAAGTACAAAGGGATTTTGCACTAATGAAGCTTTCTCTTATAAAAAGAAATTAGGATTGGCATAACAGCGTAAGGCACATTTAAACCTATCGTTCAGGTGTAACAGAGGACTTACTTTGCACCATTTAAAAATTGCTTCAAAATGCACACAGTCTGGTTTGTACTAGGGTTATTTGCACCATCAGTGCATTTTGCTCACAAATTCCCAAGGCAATACAATTTTTATCATACAGAATCTTCTTGATCTTAGCATAAAATTATTGTAAAAACAAATGCTACACATACACACAGACACACATTCACATACAGAAATATAAACAGAAATGGAATTATCTGATGAAACAGTCTATGCTATCTCTATTTAGATCACAACATTCTAAAGCACAACAACACGGAACATTTTTCCTAAATTATGTATCCCAGTTACAAAACAAAAGTCGTGAATTAAAGGATGCTATTTGGCAGTTTTTAGCTAACCATGGAACTGCTAAATCATCCACCCACAACAATGCACTTTGTGGACATTTGTCATATACTTGCAATGCCCATACTAAGGCAACATATCCCAGGAGCTGGCAGTCATGCTATCAGGAAGAATTTGGCTACAGAAACAGCAATGATTCATTATGCATTTTAGATGCACTGTCGAAACAGCAAACCAACACACTTCTGTTTCAATCCTTTAAAAGCAACAAGAGTTTTAAACTGTAATCATAAATTTGTTTTCAAAACCAAAAGAAGATAAAAACCACACTTCTAATAATGCACTTGGAAGTGCATTTTATTCACCTTTTTTTTCCCTCAAGGGACAGAAAACAGCTATTTAGCATCAGCTAACTACTTACCTTTCTACATTGTAATTTAAATGGTCAACTCAACCTTACAGAACAGGTCCTTCGCAATAGATTAATCAAAATTCACTCGTTTGAAAAAACAGTTGACATTTGCTCATATTCAGGTTTTAAAATAGTCTGTAGTAATTTTTAAAATAATCATCACGTTTTCATTAACTGAAATCTATACTACAAATAGATGATTTTCAAACTCACCCTCTGAATGAAGAGTCCACAATATGGTCCACATCTTTTATTTCAACATGCATATCACATCTTTTATTGTCCACCGGGACATGAAAACTATGGTGCATCTACCAAGAAAATTGTCTCTCACCTACTAGTATCTGAAAATAGTGCTTCAGGTTCTGTCAAAAGCTCTCAAGAGCTGTATTTCTCTGATGAAAACACCCATCTCTTCCTGAGAATGTCCCAGTTAAATACAAATGCATGAAAAAATTGTCTCCTGAATACAGGCATCTAAGAAAGGTTATTAATTTCTTGCCATTGTAACTACACAGTGACTCTGAAAATTAATTTGTTACACCCACTTACTCTCATCTTGTCGAAGACACTAAGTAGTATCTCTACCAAGCTTAAGAAGGCATAACCAGAAAGCATTTTGTTTCTTCTGCCCTTTGTCCCATTACAAAAACTGACATAATTGCTTACCTGCTGGAAAACAACTTCATCCTGCTTCATTTTCTTTTTGCTGCTTTTTCTGATCCTCCGGTTTGTCTGAATCCATTTTGTGACCTGAAGTTCAAAATCATGGTACTTTTTTTAGGTAGAAGATGCAACTTGATTGTAGTTACTGAGCATTAGTAAAAAGCTATAAAGATACTCAAGACAACTTTTTCATTGCTTCACTGGAAAGGAAAAAGCACTTTTCCTCTCTAAAGTGATGTTGTCTGAGGTAACCTGGTTATTATATCTACATGATCAAAGTCTGAGGTGATGTTCTTCATCTTAGAGCTTTTGGTTTAAGGGGTTTTGCACAAAGAACATTTTGATGTCAGACCAGATTGCCAATGGGAAGTTATTACAGCAGTATGACAAACTCGTGGGGAAAACCTCTGAGTTTTCTATTTCTCCTTTACACCTTCTATTTCAAGTAAGAGATTTATTTCCAGCCACCCACTCGAACTCTGTTCCAGACTACCAAGGCCAAATCTGGGTGCCATGGTTGCTATTATTTAATAAAGCAGTAACATTTGGTGGGTTTTTTTCTTCCATAGAAATCTTTTATTCTTAATACGAAAGTAGTTCTTTTTAAAAGCAAAAGCGTTGCAGGGTGGGGATGGTGTGTCAGGTAGAAAACTCCAGGAGCAGATCTGCAAGGGGAAGAAGCGGGTGCAACGTAACAGCTGCGAAGGTTTCCTCCTCACCTCGCCGCTCACTTGCTGGACGAGCTGACACTCCTTCCATGTCTCTCCCTCCTCCAGCAGGGGCTACACGGGGGAGAAAGCGCACGGTGAGGCGGGATCGCCCGCGGAGGATCCGCGATGCGCTCCGCTCCGCGGGCCCCCGAGGGAACAGGAGCGGGGGAAGCGAGGTTCGACCGTCACCAGCCCCCGGAGCCGCGACCGCTCCTTTCGGAGCCGCGACCGCTCCTTTCCGCCTCCTCNGCCTGAGACACCCGCAGCAGGGCGGCCGCGGTCCGGGCCCGACCCGACCCGACCCCACCCCAGCCGGCCCGGCCCGGCCACGCTCTCCCGCCCCGCCCCGCCGGTGCGGAGCCCAGCCCGGCCCGACCCAGCCCGGCCCGTGGCGATGCTGCCGCCAACCCGCGCTACCTTCGACAGCGTCGCCGACTGGAGGGCTATTCATACCCTCCAGATCCATACTCCTCACGGTTTGCAGTCTAATTATTAGATAACGCTTTCTTTTCGAGACCGTTACTGTGAAAGGTTTCCCATGAACCTTCCTGTAAACATTCTCTGTCACAGATCTTTATGAACAGAGGAATGGCCTAGTGGGGATAGTTCAAGAAAGAATGATCACCACTAACTGCTTCAGCATTGGCCTTGGTACTTTGCTCTCACCTCCAGAATCCAACTACTAAACTACCTTGGAGAGTCTGAAATGCATCTTAAAGCAAGATCCAAAGCAGCTTTGTAGGTACGCTGCACCACAGCAAGCCCTTTATCAAGGCCTTGGCTAAAGGCTTTATTTATTATCAACAAGATGCTATAAGCAAATGATTAAATTTAGGCATGGGACTTCATCAAGTGTTCTTGCACCCTCAGAAGAGGATATTCAAACTCCAGCATGTTGGGAGATACTAAGAGTATGTCAACCATGCAAAATCCAAATGCTATTAATTCCTAAATTAGGATTTTATCAAGTGCTTTTGTGTTTATATTTTAAAAACAAGAGGCAGTAAAGGATAGACTGCATCATACTTGTTATAGTTAAAATGATGTTACTAAAGTATTGTCAGTATTTTAAAAATTACGCATACTCTTTAGAAAATTATTTATATTCTTATACTATATATTCCTATATTCCCTGAGAGCTTCAAAAGGAAATCTGTTTTCTAGCAAAAGAATAGGGCACATTAAGGCATATATATAGGCAAACCCTCAATATATAGAATTAGACGTACTTTGTAAATGGATTTAAGTAAAGGAAGATCCAATAAGTGTATATTAAATCTTGAAGAGTATCCCCTTATCACTTGAAAAAAAAATCTCTCCTAGCCTTTTTGTTTTACTGCCACAACATCCTTCTTTCAAGATCAAAAGCTTTAGATCAAAGCCAAGATCAAACTCCATGCTTTAAATAGAAGCAACTTCACTATGAAGCATTAAACAAAGAAGAACTTTTTAACAGACATATCATAATAGAAAATCTTACTGTAGGTTTTTATTTCACACTTACAACAGGTCTATTTAAACCTAGTATAAACAACATATTTTTTATTTTGTAAAGCTACAATAGATTTGTCTACTAAATGGTAATTCTGAAAGTGCCTACAAATTGACTCTTGAACTGAGTGTATTTAAATGAAGAAAGATGAACAGAACATAGTTCAAAGGGAATGAACAAAAAAATCATGTTAATAGCAAACACAAATTAATGCTACTACTTAAACAGTATTTCCTTGGATCAGTTAACAGATTACACTGTGCATTCCCACAAAAGTAGTTATGGGAAACACTGGACCATAGAAACAATGAAACATACTTTAAGTCCTTTAAAGAATTGCACTTCCTTTCCTGTCAAATGTTTAGGGAAAACCGGGGGGAAGAAAGGTTACAAGAGATATTGATTTTCAGACCTACACACCCTGAGGCTGATTTGGGATGAAAATCCACAAACACATAAACATAATCTGTGTTCAGACTCAGAGGAGGCTCCTGTTTTCTTGTTAGTAGCTGCACAGCAGCGAAGGAAATTCAAGAGGAGTTGTTACTTTTTATGGTAATGTACCTTGTGGAGCCAACATCTGGGGTTCCCTGGTGCTGCCTGCTGTGCACATCCAAACTTAAACATTCGCCTACTCTTAAGGGGTAGCATTGCAGTATATGGTAAGAGCCAACTTGCTCATACAGATAGCTTGCAGAAGACAAAAAGCAGTGGCAGAAATAACGTGGGCCTAACAAGCAGTTGTCACAGTACACTGGCAGTGTCTCTTATCAGTCAACTCCTATATCTGTTTATTGATGTGTCAATAAGATATAGCTCATAATCAGAGCAGGAACTTTTGCTGGGAGTGGGAGACAGCAGGGAAGAGAGAGAGCAGGAAGATGAACAGGGGAGCCATGAAAGAGGCAAAAATAAAGGAGGGGAGGAAAGATGTTTTAAGAACATTTTGTCTCCTACTGTATTTCTCCATACTTGAAAAGCTTACTTACACCAGATAAAAGGATGATGTCACACCCAATTTTTAAATGGGAATGACTGCATTAACCTCCATCCACAGTCCTATTTGCTGTCCACTAGCTGTCATACTTGAATCCCTTCACAATAGAAATTTAGAGATTAGTTTGTCCTGCATGTCCTTCTTTAACGTGGGAAGACTATCTGTTTCAGAGACTGCTAATGGATCTGTCCTATACAACCATTACAAGGATAGGGAACAAGGAGTTATACATGTCAAAACATATTAGGATCTCCCATTCTTTCAGCAGCAGGATTAAATAGAACTGAACTTTGAAAAACTGGGGAAGGAGGTAGCACTCTCTATGAATTGGGTGAATACAGACCAAATATCCTGGACTGTGGCAGTGATTTACACCAGCTCTTACTCAAGTCAGACCAGATCCCAAGCATGCAATGAACATGTAGAATCATACACAGCATAGAAAACAAGAAAATATTTTTGCAGCAAACAACTCTCATTTTACATTGAAATAGGAGCTGGTTTTAAATTGTTCTGGCTGTGATGGCTACTAATGGTGTTTCATAACTCAGTGAAAAACTATAATCATGAACTTTTCCTTTGCAAAGGTTGCCTACCAACTTCAGCTCCTCTGTGCTACTCTTATGCAGAAACAACCCATATTGATAAACTAAGAAGGTAGTTTTACCTAAGGTGAACCCTGAATTGATACCAATTTAGTTGGCTTTCCAACAGTCCTCAGATACTGGAAGTCAAAACAGAAAAAATGGAAAATGCAGGAATAAAATTCTTTACTGTAAATGAACTTCAGAAGAGCTCCTGCAAAATATAGGAAATTGACAACTAATGCACTCAAGTCATTTTCCAACCTCTCATTTCTAGAATCTCAGCTACTGAATTTTACATCACACATACACATCCACGTTTATATATTCAAATCTACATGGACACCAGCAACTACACAGAGAAAACATTTTCTTTTAAAAGATATAGCTAATTTCACCAGTATACAAATTGCGGTTTTCTACATATTTCTACACATATATCTTTCTACACATTCCCACTGAATAGAAAACAAAATACAATTCCCCCACCAGTTTCATTCTGCCATACTAGAATGACACAGACTACTTTCTCACGCTAATGCATCATCACTGTTACATAAAAAAAGGGTCATTTAAAGGGGAATAAAAAGACAAAAAAAAATACAGTAGTTTAAACTAGAAAATTAGCTTATTTGTAAGCTAAGAATACAATGTGCCCTCAAAATAATCTGTGTGACCTGAAAATACTTTCAACAGGAAAAGTGTGGCTTCTAATCTTTTGTAAAAAGGTTCAGAAAATGAAAATACAGAAAAATATTTTATCTGGTAGCTCACTAGATGATTAGGTATGGATTGAAACATTTGACTGCGAGACAGTTGCAAGGATTTTAAAACACTACTGCTACCAGGACTTTGCAGAGAGACTAAGGAGGTAGTGGGTTACATCTGAAAATGTTAAGATGGTGCATCCACATTGCAAGAAACAGTATATCAGCACCACGTAAAAATTACTGAAAAAGAAATCCTGCCCAGAATGTGCTCCTGTTAGAACAGCAAGTTCTCCAACTGTTTTTGTGCAGTCTTCATGCATACAGCTTTATCCACTGAAATGAAAAATCAAGTTTTTCTGACATCTATTTTTTAGGAAAGATGCTAATTTATATTGGTATCATAAATCTAAATGTTGTAATTCTTTTAAGAGTTGCTATGCTGGTATAAACACGTCCTTTTCAGATCAGCATGCTGTGTCTGGTATTTTTCAATGTGACATCCCTCCAGAGAAATTATCTTAGAAGTCAAACTTGCTCTTCCTGAAAGCATCTCTACCTCCAAGAGACAAAAACCTGTTGAAACAGTAATTTTGAGGATGTACTTTCAGTACACTGCAACAAGACTTTCATATATTGTGGCAGAAATATTTTTTCAAAGTGGTTATTCAAATATTTCCTTCATATCCACATTGGCAACCCTGCTTTGTGAAGAAAGTTCCTAGGTACAGATGAGTCACTGTAACCACCCATTTAGGTTGCATGATCAGATTCATTGTCTGATAAAGAAAATATCTCTGACCACGGAATCTCTAAATAATAAGCTTATTACTTATTACTAAATAATCTTACATAACATGTAAGATAAACAATTTATATATCACATTAGATTATATTATCTAGAATATGATAATATTTTCAGGGTGTGCTAAAATGCTCTTTTTTTTTTTTTTTTAATTCCCCTTCTGATTTCACCAGGTGCTCTCACTACTACACAGGTCTCTCAAGCAAGTTAGAGAGGAAATGTCCCATGCCTCATTAGTATGGGAATCTAAATTACCTGAATCCCCTCAGAGAGGACATGAGGAAGTGGGATGCACACTCACCTCTGCTGTAACAGCATGGGTACATGAGCTGAAAGGAAGAACAGGTACCACAGGAAATTCTTCAAGGATAAATGCCACTCCAGTTACCAAAGGGCAAGTCCTCCCTCAGCCAGAATAGAAAGGCTGATGTAACATCTGGTCCTCTTGAAGGAATCTCAGTTTTTATTTTCAAGAAGTGAGCAATGAGTCTCATGACCAGAACTAGAAGGGCCCTGACTCCAGCCAGGATGAGGAAAGGGGCAATCAGATCTATTGGACTGTGTGGATCCCGTGCCCTGGCACATCAGACATGCAAGGGTATGGCAGCAGAGCACGAGG
>VZUA01096034.1:0-12495 GCA_013401035.1 Horornis vulcanius | reverse complement strand
GAAGAAAAAAGGCCTCTCCACACCAAAGTGAGTGCCATCAATAGAGTTTCCAGGAGATCATGGAAATTGTGTGGGGAAAAAACTGAAGGATCAGGAACTGACAGAGGACTCTATGGCCGAATGCATATTGCACTTTTTTTGTCTCATTTTTCTTTTGAGAGTGTTAGTTATGAGCCTGTAGAAATGCTTGGGAATGCCTGTATTTAGTGTGCTGCAGGACTCATTGCAGTTAAGCCCCAATTATTCTGATGGTATTAAGGGGTCCTGTGTGGGTTTTGCAAAATTCATTTGCATCTACTTTAAGGGCCCTTTGCACAGACTGAACAAATGATAACACAACTTAAGTAGAAAAAAAATTGAAAGGAGGAAAGATTGATCTCAGAAAGAAATGAGCTTCACGTTTGTGGTCCATTATAGCCAAAGGCACAATCACCTAATCTGACTCCTAAGGTTAGCCCTAAATATCAGTGTAGGCAAGTCCCTGGCCAGCTGCCAGTGTCTCAGGGCAGATAACATCAGCACAAGTCGAGAAGAGGTCTCCAGTCTAGCCTGCATTTTAATATACTGTTAAAATAAAATGAGACAGCAATTAGTTTCTCTTCAGCTATTCCACAGCACAACTTCTTCGGTCAATTAGTATGAATAAATAAATATAGGTCTTGAATTATTAATCTGCAAATAGAAGAAGCAACTGCATTTAATATTTCACTGTTCTTTCTCCTTGCTCTTTTGCTTTGCTTGGAGTTTTGACTCGGTATTATAGGAGTGCCATTGTCTATTCTTAACTCTTTCCAAACTTTTAATTTTTCCATAGGATAATTTTCTTACTCAAGTAGCACTTTTAATCTTGGCTCAAGACATGTAAAGGTTGGATTATCAGAGGGTATTCATTCACAGAGCTACAGGGAGATCAGTGGTTTAAAAAAAGAAAAAAAAAAACAACCAGATCATTTAAATGCCTCAGTATAGACTTACTAACTTTAGGTTCCCACTTACTAAAGCCTTCACAGAATCATGGAATGGGAGCTTGAAGTTCATCTAGTTCCAACCCCCCTGCCATGGGGGTTTGGCCTTAATCTTTTCTCCATGGCTTCAGGAGAGTAAACAATGTCTGATTATCCCACCAGTTAATCCCTTTTCCTAGTAAGAGAGGCAGAAAGAGAGGTTGATTGGGGTTAGGATATCTTCTGCTTGTGTCCAAAGACCTGTAGCTACTTTGGGCAGGGAGTGCCAGTCTGACGGATTTGCTTGGGAAACTGGAGTGTCACAGGCTGTAGAAGCTACCCTGGACCTTTGGCACCTCAGGTTTCATATGCTGCTGTGTCTTTCCCAAATTTTATAAGAATATGTGATAAACAGAGATCAGTCTCTTTATCTGCTGCCTGGGGAAAAGGTCAGTCCCACCAAAAAAAGGAAGCCTCATTATAATTTTAGACTTTGGTAATTTTCAGGAAACCTTCAAGAAGGTACTTCTGACTTATTTGTTCACAAATGGTGGTGCTTCCCTCTTTGGTCACAGGTGCTGATTCTTACAGAAATGGGTCACTACAGTTCTGTACTCAACAGTGTTTGGATGTCAGATCATGTGTTCCCTGTTGGAAATTGCCAAAGAAAATATTAAGTATTTGTAACATGTTTAACTTTCTGTTGATGAAATGTCAATGCACATAAAAGGAGGAAGAAATGTAACTTAAGTCAATAAGCTGGAGGGAGGCTGAAAACTCTCAGGGTATTTGTCTCCCTCATGAGAGCATCTGCCTTCTGACCTGTGGTTTTGATTTTGGACCAAATTCACACTCTTCAGTTTCCTGTGCTGATGACAAACCTGAGCTGCTTCTGTATATACATTAAATGTGTGATTTTTTTCCCCTTTGAAGTTGCTTGATGCACGGTGTGAGCTGAACACATTCTTCTTAGCTTGGCTCACTGCAGTGTATTTTACGATGTTAATTTCAGTGAGATTTGTTTTCTATTTTAGCTTGCATATTGTTTGTCCTTTTCCTGGCCTGCTTCATTTTCTGGCTTCCTGTATTGCTAATGTAAGACCTTTGAAGAGCGTAGTTGGGTTATGTTAATAAAACTTTTCCATAGTGCACGGCTTTCAGGTAGAAATCATAAATGGGTCAGCATTTATGGCAGCAGGCAGGGGAGGATGTGACATACAGTCTTGTGGTTATGTCTTACAAGTGCTGCTGTCTGATCTGCTCCAGTCTGCAGCGTTTTCCCCTCTGTGCTTAGCTGCCATGGTGATGGGTGACTTGGACATGCCATAAATAGACAAACTGGCAGGGCTTTCATTGAGGCTGAGCATGAGGACAGTCCCCTGGCTTAGTGCTCTCCAGCTTCTGCCTATGTGTGTGGACACTGCCACTGGAGGCTCTTGCCTACAAAGCCAAAGTGGCAAACACCTGCAAGTGTATGAGAGCTTTTACTGGGAGGGCTGGAGACAAGGAACAGCATGCTGGGTTCTGGTCATCTGGTCACCATTCAGGCAACATTTTGCAAAACTGGCGCTTCTCCACAAGGATTCAGCTCAGCAGGGAAGTGCCACTGTTGATGTCTCTGCATCCCTTCAAAGCAGAGACAGTCTCTTAGAGCTGGTGGTGTTTGTGGTCTTGGAGCTGAGGTGGGCACAACCACCCAGCCCCTCTTTCTGAGCGTGCCTCACGAGTTTCTGAAATCCTCCTCATGTATGAAATGTGTGTCAGACTATGGGGCAGACAAGTCCCTGTCCAAGAGGCCAGGGAAGGATGCTCCCTGTGTTTCTGCAGGTCATGTAATAACAGAGGGCTTGCAGCTTAAAGCTACTGCTAAAACTTGTGCCTTTTTGTGAGACAATACATGAATACATGAGCTGCAGAACAGGTCTGTGAAGAGAAAATAAAACCAAAGCTGGAGCAAGGTGAGGACTGAAAGAATAAATCTTGAAACTGGAGCCTAAGATTCCACTCTTGTGTCTGTGGGGTTGGGGTAGTCTACAGCATCATCCCTCACACCATTCCTCCCCTTGCTTGGGTTGAGCAGAAGGGCTCCTTCCCTGCCTACGTGCAGAAAGGAAACCAGTGTGTGCAGCTGCTGCTCCTGACCCAAAGCCATCCTGGAGGGCTGGCAGCAGCATGGCCAGGGCACCCTGCAAGGACCACCTGCCCTGTGGTGCCACAGGGCTCGAGAGGAGTCCATCCTGTGCAAGACCACCCTGTGCAGGCTGGTCCCTAACCTGGGGGAGGCCACAGGAAAAAGGGCTGAAGATAGTTCAAAAGATAGAGGGAATCAAGAAGAGAAGGCTTTTAGGAAGGAAGGGAAATTTTAATGTATGGAGGTATGCAGAACTCGCTCAGCAAGAGGGAAAAGAAGCACAGATTCAAAGAGTAAAGCAAGTCGAAGGATTATGGAATAAAGTGGAAAAACTGGATAGAAGGACGAAAAGCATTAGTAAGGATGGTTGGAATTTTTAATCTATTACATGGGCAATAAATATGATTTTTCAATAAAGTTAGCTATTATTTTTTTAATGTATTAGATGGGGTCTTAAATATAATTTATTCTGCTCTTTCACATATAAATCTCATTTTTTAAAAGTAATTCCTAAGGGAGTTGATATGAAATTTTTGGATCCAATTGAGTTGGATTTGAGTGCTATATATAGGTCAAAATATTTGAAATTATAGCTTTTGCAATTGTATTGGCCCTTTACAAAGCATAAGCCCTTCAGGAATGTGACAGGTGTCAGAGAAAGAAAAAGAAACTGTTCAGAAATTCAAGTGCTTACAAAATGAGAATTTATAAATGATGTCTTCAAAATGGAGGTGAAAAGACAGCCTGTGTGTCTGTATGTTCTTATATTTAAGAGACACCTATGCATAAGTGTGTACATAATGCAATTAAAAATGTTTTAACTAGTGAGCTGATGGTACATCAACCAAACCTCTCTCTTAAAAGAACACAAAACAAGGAGAGCAGAAAGAAGTATCACCATTATTCATATGTAGTACTTTGTTGTGTTGGAGAAAAGGCATTGGATAGAGCTCAGTGGCTAATTTGTTGGCTATTAGTCCTTCATTAGTTTTGCTTCCACTTCAGGTTGATTTATGTGCTACATAGTAGGATTTGCTAAACAATTTCTGCAAACAAGTATTTGTTGGAGGAATATAATATTCAAAACTAAAGCTACAAGTTAAATTAAACAGATTAGTTACAGGCTCTGGTTTTGATCCCTGACTGGATTAATAGAAATTGGATTCTAGTTCAAGTACACAAAGCCGATACTAGGGTTGAGTTTTAAAAACAAACAAACAACTCCCAAACTCCGACTTGATTCCTTCTCCTGACAGGTCCTGTTGCTGCAGGAGACCTGTCTGTGTTCACAGGGAGAGCACACAACTACAGCAGCTGTGTATTGAAACACCAAGTGGCTCTGTGTGTGCACACTCTGTACCCTGATTTGGGAATCTCTTCCACTTCTTTGCTTTCTGATATGCTGGTCCTTGCAGCAGGATTGAAGTACATCCTTATGCTCTCTGACATGGCACCTACATACCTGCTGGATTTGTTGCTAGGACTTTTTGTTTCTTTCTAAATATGTCCAAATAGTAACAAGAGGCTTTGCAACCAAAGAGTTTGGGTTTTCTAGGGATCAACTGATTTAGCCTCATGTCCTTCAAATACTTTAAGCTGTTGTGCAATCTCATTTAAGTTCATGAAGTTGACTCATGTTCCTAACTGCTGTATCTGTGTGGCCAGGTCTTGAATCCTGTTCTCATCATACTGGATGAGATGGCTCTGGTAGGTGTAACCTATTCAAAATATGTTTTTCACAAGGTGGTCTTTTTTTCTTGGTAAAAACCTGCATGTAATATTGCTGAACGATAAAACTGTCATTGCATTTTGCAATGAAAATATTTCCCTTGTATGGTAGCTCTTCATTCAAAGTATGCTAAACTAAATGTGACTCCAAATCACCTGATTCTTCTTGCATCAGTTTTGTTGTAATGGGTCCCCTGTAGCTCCTGGAAGATTTCTTTAATTCTTATTTTAATTTAAAATGGCCAGTGCTTAACTTTTTTTTTCTCCCCTAAAATTCAGTGAGAAATCTCCTTTAAGTGGTTGAGTATCCAGGTCATTTTTCTGTGACCTATTTTTCTGCTGGTGTTGAGTCAAAACATAGATCTGAAGTGAAAATGAGAATAGCTTGTCAAGATCCACAACAGCGTGCAAAGGCCTGGCAGTGGGTAAATGTGAGTCAGAAAGAGAGGTTCACACAAACCTAGATGATTTTTCTTTTCCACTGTTTGTGATAGAAAGGTGCCACATGACGAGGTATTTTTGTGAGACACGCGAACTCTGCACCCACTATCAAAGCTTTCAGCAGAAGATGGGAGATCCTCTTAGCAAAGAGGAGACAGACTTAAACGAGCAGTGAGTCAATTCTGTAAGCTTCTTGCTTTGACTCTGTGTCCAGGGAGTCAATCTGGAGCACTCTTGCTAAGCCAGGAGTGAACAGGCACTTCCAGTTGGGTTGGTTCTTGTCTGCTGTGGAGGCAGCAGAGGAGGTAATGCAGGGAGATGTGGCACAGCATCACAGGCAGCTGTGAGCAGCGCAGTAAATCACCAAGCCAAACAGAAGAACTAGGAACTAATGGAACTGTCCATTCTCCTGTGGGTATGATGAAGTTCTTTCAAAAATGTAGCAATTTTGGTGCCACGCAGATGAGTGCTGTAGCAGCTCTCTGCCCAGGAGTGAGGAGAGGTGTGTGCCCTCACCTTACACAGACAAGTTGTTTGTGGGGCTGTCACCTGCAGTCAAAGCTGAGTTTTCATTTGCTTGCTGTTTGAATGCTGTCTTAGGCTTCTTTTGAATGTGGTGTCCCTGAGGTGTTTTTTCATTATTTTTTATATACACTCTATTTTTTTAATACTGCACCAAAAGCACTCATAAAGCATTTCCAGTGCATGTGTTCTTCCTTCTGTATCTGTAACCACATGGTCTTTACTGTGTCTGCCACAACAGTCTTGTGGTTTTCTAGCCTAGGTCTGTGTGATATGGTACTGCTGAAATCACCTTTCCTAATAATCCCATGACATCTGTTTTTGAAAACCCAGAACATATTCTCTGGTGCTTTGAGTATTAAATTCTTTCAGAAAAAGTTGTCCTATGTCTTCAAGTGCCTGTTTGACTCAGTTTATTGCTATGTGCCACATTTTTGTTTCCTTTTCTTAAGATTTTTTCCCCAGTGAATGACTAAAGCCCTTATCTCCATCATTTTTTTTCCATCTCTGTTGCTTTTCACATTGGTACTGTATCTATTAAGCTACCACCCTCCCTCACAATTACAAGTCACACATAATTAATATAATGAAAGCTGTTTCAACTGCCCTCCAGACTCCAGTCCAGCAAAGAACTTCTATATGAGAGTAGCTGGGAGTGCATAGATTTCCCCACTGGATTTAATGGCCCAGAGATTTTGGCAATTGTGAACAGTGGTACCACTACTGTCCTGGAAAAAACAGGCCCCAGCAGAGTTGGATGTGCTCTTCCCTACATCATTTGTCTAGCTTCTCTATGTTTGAGCATCCAAGATTTGCTTGCCTGCTTGGTCTGGGAGTAGGTTTGAAACTAGGAAAATCCTTGTCCAGGTCAGGTTTGATTAAAAGATCTGTGTCCATCTGCACAGCAACATCAGTGCATGGCAGCTGCATGTGGAATGGGGCCACAAAATACAGCAAAAAGAAGAGAAGAAGATACAGGTTGAGTGCAAAAAGCAGTGGTAGCATCCGTATACTGGTGGTGAACTTAAATGATGATGCCTTAGTAAATGAGGTCATCATCTAACACACCCTCCCCTCCATGCCCAGGAAAAAATGCGTGGCTGAATTCTGATGAAATATTTGTCAGTCAGTGGATGTTTCTTATGTTTACTCCTACAAGTATGGAGGCTAAATCACTTGTGTCAGGATGATATGAGTAAAATGAAGGTCACTTTCAGAATACTTTAGCATGCCTTGGAGGCACTGCTGATAAGGAAAAAGACAAAAGGACAAAGAAACAAAATTAACTTTTAATTTCCCACCAAAACTATGGCTGTCAGAAATAGGAAGATGAGTGAAATCTCCTGTAACATACAGCACAGGTCTGTATATTTAGCATCTTATCTGATTCAGCCTATCACAGAGAAAGAACATGTAATTGTGTGTGTTTCTGTATAAATATAAATGGATCTGTACACATAGCTCAGAAAAATTTTGGTGACACACTTTCATATCTAGTTTCGGTTTAAAAATCTTTCTACTCTAAATTAGGTGAATCCATAAACAAATCAGATATATTAATTTTCTGTTGAGAATGCTTTGGTGATTGCTTACAAAGAAAAGTTATTTACATGCTGATATAAGGCATTACTTAGCATAATGAGTGGTAATTTTCTCAGCCTCAAAGGTATTAGGCTCCCTTACATGTTATACCCAACTCTGTTACGTGGCTGTGCTGCTCCGTGGGATCCCCAGGTGCATGCTTGGGGTTTGTCTGACGGAGTTTTACGGAGCTGGTGCAGGGCCCCACAGCCAGCCTGTGGGTACCAGACAGGCAGTGCCCTCACCAGCCCTCACCCCCTTCAGCCTGGGAGGCAGAGCCAGCTGCACCCCAGAACCTCCCTCATGCCAGGGAAGGTCAGGAGGGAGGTTCTTTGAGCATGCCCTGGGTGTGCGTTGGTGGGCAGCTCACCCTGCCTGCAGGGGTCCATAAGGGATGGACGCACTGCAGAGCTTGGCTAGGGGTTTGAAACACGACTGACACCTCCCCTGAAGATACCTGGAGATCAGAGATCATGAGATCATGCTTGAGAGGGAGAGCTTCCCCCTCACCCTTTCAGAGTGCATTGTCTTTATAGAATCACAGAATATGCTGAGTTGGAAGGGACCCATCAGGACCATCAAGTCCGGCTCTGGGCCCTGCACAGAACCATCCCCAGGAATCCCACCCTGTGCCTGAGAGAATTGTCCAAACACTTCTTGAGCTCTGTCAGGCTTGGTGCTGTGACCACTTCCCTGGGGAGCCTGTTCCAGTGCCCAGTCACCCTCTAGGTGAAGAATATTTTCCTGATATCCAGCCTAAAGCTCCTCTGACACAGCTTTCGGCCATTCTCTCCTGTCACTGGTCACAGAGAGAAGAAATCAGTGCCTGCCCCTTCTCTTTCCCTCATGCTGAAGACTACAGTGAGGTCTCCCCTCAGTCTCCTCCAGGCTGAACAGACCAAGTACCCTCAGCTGCTCCCCTCCTGACCCTTTCCCATCCTTGTGTCCCTCCTTTGGACCCTCTCTAATAATTAACGTCTTTTTTTTATGTTTTGGTGACCAAAACTGAACATAGTACTCAACGAGACAAATATATATGTAAAAATGAACAGTCACAAATGCTAATAGTTGTATTGTCTGCTAATGACATTGACCTGGGGCTTTAAAAGACTGTTTCTAAAGAGAGATCTCAAAATCTATCCCTTTATATATAAAAAATTATGTTTTTCTGGCCTGAATTGTGGAAAGCCCCTTTGTTTATTTTGAAGTTTACCAAAGAATCCTTTCCGAGTCTGTCTCAGGAACACGAGGACCCATGTTCACGCACCAAATAAATGAAGTGGACAGAAAACTAATTCAAATCTCCCTTGACACTGTTTTGGTTTTGCTTTGGCCTTGATGTGGTGCTGAAACCACTTTACCTTTTAGAGCCTCTGGATTTTTGGTTTCTGGGTTTTTCTGAGCAACCAGGTCTATTTGAAGGCATTCCTGCTCACAACAGAGGGGTTGGAACTAGATGATCTCCAAGGTCCCCTTCCAACCCAAACCATCCTGTGATTCTGTGGAGAATCATGGCAAGGATATTAAGTGCAGTGGTGGGATCCGTAAGGTAGGTGAGAGATTGCATGAGACTTGCTGGATTGCAACAACCAGTTACTTGAATTCAATCCAGTGACAGACTGTGAGCCCTAGAGTCACTCTCAGTTTTTTGATTTAAATTATGGGCTGCTCAAAAATACGTTGTATTTTCTGCTTAAATAGTTTTATGTCTATTTACATTTTAATTTACATGGTGTGTAGGCATCAGCAAGTACTTTTTGTGTGGTGGCCATATTTAATATTGTACATAAGAGGTGCCTTAAAAATGCATTTTTATTGTGTTGCAAGGTAAGCGTTTGCTGAAAATCTTGCCATTAAGCAATTAAGCCTCTAAGGCTTTTGCCTCTAACAGGTCTAGATTCTGTTTTGTCAGCAAAAAATGGCATGACTGCCTGGCAGTGCCAAGAAAATCTTGCATTGAGCTACAAGAAGGTCACCATGCCTGTGACAGCAGGCAGAGCTTGCCCATGTTTCAAAATGGCATGACCTGGTCTTCTGAAAGCTCCTCATGTGCTCCCACACAAGGGTCTGGGGCACCCACGCCTTCACCTTTTCAAAGCACGCAGGACTGGGAGTACTTTGAAGAAGAAAATATCTGCTTTGTCCTGAAATCACATCTTTGATGCGCCAGAGAGAAGGCAGGCCTTTACGTGAACCAAAGCCTCGAACTTACTTCCTTCAAAAGGGCTATACAGGCATTTAGGTTGGGATGGATATCAGGAGGTCTGTCATCCAAGCTCCAGCTCAAAGCAGGGTCACCTGTGACACCAGACCATGTTGCTCAAGCCTTTGTCTCAGCAGCTCTTGAAAGCCTCCAGCAACAGAGCCTACACAGACTGTCTGACGATTTCTTCCACTGCCTGCCTGCCCTCATGGACAACAAATTGCTCTTTATATCCAGTCTGAGTCTCATTTCAGCTTTCAGCTGTAGTGTCTCGTCCTGCCAGACACCGATGGGAGACTGTGGCTCTGTCTCCTCCATCACTCTCCTGTCAATACAGGCAGCTGGACAATGGATCTTGCCCCAGACTGTGCCTCTCAGGCTCCTCTCAGTTCCTCCAGATGTTCATAGGCTAAAAATGATCGCTTCTACTTTTCCTGCCTCAGTGCCTGTTCAGTGAGAGTCGCTCATGGCTGTGTGGCCACGGATGATGGGAGGAGAGGAGGTGGGAAGAGTAGCACTGACAGGGCCTCTGAAATGGCACACCCCCTGTGCTGGCCTCTGCAGCTCAGTGGTGCAGAGGGCTGGGTGTCCTGGCTTGGGAGCAGAAAGAGGCCTGGGATGGCTCTCAAGCTTTAAGCCAGAAGTCATTGCTCAAAGTGAACATGAGCTGTGTGCACGCAGCAGAGGAACACAAGTGCGGGGTGTTCAGCACTCTCTGCATCCTTGTGCTCCACCAGCACAGCGAGGTGCTTCCTGCCTGTGTCTGGGAAAGGCAGAGTGAGTCTCAGCACTGCTTGTTCAAGCCTTCAACCCTAGCAGAGCACTCTTGAGGCAGGACAGTAAATGCACAGAACAATCACTTTAGTTCTAGTATGAATACAAAATTTTCTCAATGAGTAATCACTGGCAGGTGCAGTTAACAGAAAATCTTGAAAATCAGAAGGGCAGCTTCAGCACAGGAGTACCTGGGCTCTCCAATTTTTGCCAATATTACAGGTTCCCAGCACATTCTGATTTAGTTTCACTTTGATTTCTGTCATCATTTTTGTTCACTGAAGGAAAGGCTCTTTTCCCTCCCTCTCCATTCTCTTTGTTTCTCTGTCAAGTACTGGATATGCTGTTACCCTCTCACCTAAGCCATTGTAATGTCATTAACTGCTGGCAAACCATGGAACACAGAAGAGATCTATGANTTTTTTTTTTTTTTTTTTTTTAAGTGGGTAGTGTTTCATTGGGAGAAGAAGCTTCAACAGGAAGTCTCTTAAAAGGGTTCAGGAGAAATCTACTCAGTATTCAGGTTCTGAAAACACTGGGAAAAAAAACACATGACAATGAATTGAACTTTAGTGTCTTCTGGCCTTAAACTCTAGAGGAGTTTGTTTTACACTTTTATCTTTCAACTGTGGACAGATGAGACTAGGCAGCCAATTAGCAATGGTGCATATCTGTTGACTAGGCATCATGGGACAAAGCTGCAGCTGGTTTAAAATGGTTTCATTCCACTGACTGCCCTGAGTTTTCCTCTGCTCTGGACAGGGATCCTGCCTAAGTTAGTGTGTGCAATGGAAGCATGGACATCATTACACGTAGGCCTCCTGTAGAAAAACAAGGCAACCTCGGGAACAGAAAGCTCACTGTCTGCAGGCAGCAATTCTCTAAGGGTTGGGACTCTTTGCTGGAGCTGTGTGAAATAACTTTGGGGATGATGGTATAGCTGAATGTTATTTCTTTCACATTGTGGGAGAGGCATTCCAGCTGAGCCTTCTCTTCCCTATATACTCTGCAAGGCAACTGTCTCAAAAGAACAGCTTATAAATTTGGAAAGAAGGTGAATCTGTGAAGTAACTCCCCCTGGATGTTCCAACTGTTCCTATTTATTTGTTTATTTATTAACTCTTTATGCACACAGGTGAAGACCACAAAACTATTTATTTAATTTTTGCCACGACGAGCTCCATCCCCATTTCAATGCAAGCATTAGATAATCTTAGCTATAAATTTCCCCTGGAATCACTATTTTTAAACAAAGCTATGGAATTAGAGAAATAATAAAATTGATTAGCATATGTTTAAAGGCTTCTGCTTTCCAACATTTCTCTGTTGATCAGTAAGTCAAAATAACAATGGGAATTGCTTGAGTGGAAGACTAACTACAATCATGCATTTAATTTACATCTTAATGCATTGTTGTTGTTTTTCCTGTTCAAGTAAACTACTTCTTAGAATGCACCTGTATAATGAATTTCCATGGGAATAGGCTTATATGAATTTTTCCTCACTATGTTTAGGGGGTCTTCCAGAGATCAGGTTAAGATTAAAACAAATGTTGTCTTGAACACCAGGAATGAAGTGAGATTTTAACCAAGAATTAGGAGTTTAGGGGTCAGGCCTCCCCTTTTGTAGGTATATCAGTCACCCTCTTGCTTCTACCTGTAACTTGGGGCTGCAGCAGCAGCACACAGGCTTTGCCATAGTCTTAGGGCTGGGCCAAATATTGCCGGCAGCTCTTGATCCATCAGTAAAATGCATGCCAGCCATAGCATATCACACCTAAAACCTCCTACCTGACTGGTCTCTGCTAGGTTTGTGAAGTTCTGGGAGAAAACAGGTGAATTTATTTTAAATATATGAGCGGTGATGACCTTTTTGACTAACACTGGCTACGGGTCTAATTGACCTTGGCAGCATGAAAGGATCATTTCTTGACATGGCTGAACTGTTCTAGAACAATTTATCCAGTGTGCTGGGTACAAACAGTCTTTTCTTCAGTATCAGGCATGCATGTCTTATCTTTCTACCTATTCTTTTTTTAAAGAATCTTAGCTATTGTGAAGCAGGCAAGGAAAAATGTGTTCTCTGTTTATACTGTTTGTTCTCCTCAGCCTCTACTATTCTGTCTTGGACAATAACATTTTATGAATACCCATTTTTTGCACTTTTTTTTT
>VZUA01096006.1:625-11960 GCA_013401035.1 Horornis vulcanius | reverse complement strand
TTTTCCTTTTTTTTTTTTTTTTTTTGTACTACTATATTTGTATTTTTATTATTCCGAGTAAAAAACTGTTATTCCTATTCCCATATCTTTGCTTGGAGGCCCCTTAATTGCAAAGTTATAATAATTTGGAGGGAGGTGGGGTTTACATTCTCCATTCCAAGGGAAGGTCCAGCTTTCCCTGGCAGATACCTGTCTTTCCACACCAAGACAAAAGTGAAAATTATATCTATGTTACTCTTTCATATCAAACTGCAGTCTGTATTTAAGCCATAAGGAATCCACATATGCATCAATATGACACATCAGAGCTGAAAATGAATAAGCATTGGTTAGGAGGTCTGGTTTCATCTGAAGAGCAGCAAAACTGAGCAAGTGATGAAATTTGTTGTCCACCTCTCAGCTGTATTCTTTCAAACCAATCCTGACTTAGCACATGTGCTCTCATCCAGTCTGTCGTGAAGCTGAAAGGGCCAGATTCAGAATGTTACATGGAAGTGACAGTAGACTCACTCTAGCACAAGACAACAGGTTCCCAGCCCCAAGGTTGCCTTTTATTTATGTAACTTCAGATAAACCATTTGAAATTACCCCCTGCATTCCTAATGTTATGAATATTAATAATCAAAAATTTTTATTAAAAATTAATTTATTGAAATTTTGACAAAAATCAAGAAAAATAAAATTTAAAAGCCACAATCAAAAGGGCAGCAGCTCTGAGCCCGGGATCAGAGCTGGGTGAACAGGGTTCCAACCTCTGGCAGAGTTTTCCCCCCAGTTCACAAAATCCATCTCCTGTGCCCATGGTTTTATACAGTTCTTGCTGCTTCTGCTGGTGTTGGAATTCTTTTGTGTTTTTCATATTCAATGAGGTTTCCTTTCTTTGCGACTGGTGTGTAGAATGTTTTTTCCGGGGATTAACAGATTTATATGGAATAATTTTTAGGTAGACAGAAAATGTGTAACCACTTTCAGACAGGTGTTGCTGTTTCTGGCTGAAGCTCGATGCAGGAGGTTTCCTGCCTCTTTCCATATTCATGGCTCCAACAAAGGGTGCAGTCTAAGTCCCGAGGGGATGTGTTGAGCTCCTGGTGGAGTTAGCACGATCGTCTCTGGTAATGACTGAGTCGTTGTCTCTGAGTATCTTTCTTTTGTGTGAGCAGGTGTCCTGTTGTCTTCTCCGGGCCTGGAATGTGGTGTTTCTCTTGGTCTGTTGTTTGTGTGTCCCCGTATGTCTGAGGCCAGTCCCCTTTACCAAAATGATTCTTTTCTATTTCAGTCTCTACAACATAAATTCCACTAATATACTAGTGAGTTCTACTATCATATTATTCTTATAACATGAATTACTTAAATATATTTATAACACTAAGTTTTAACCTAAGGGTTGTAAAGTGACAGTTTCATCTGAATTCATGAAATCTATTTCTTTGCTCATTTGCGCATATTTTTTGGCAGCATTAAAGCTGCTAGACTGTGCCAGATATGCAAAAGCAGCAGAGTGCAGTACACCAGTGCAGTAAGCATACTGGCCCAGAATGATTTAAAACACAGATCCCAATCTAGAACAAGAGAGATGGACAATGACACAGAGAAACTGATCTATTTTTTAAAGTCTTGTTCCAGCTGCTGTATTCATAGCACATACTGTGGTCTAGACCGATAAGAAACAGAAATTTGCAAAAGAGCTGATGACAATTTATATACTCCTAAACCACTTGTGAAATCCATAGGATACATGGATGTTGACAGAAAAATACAAGCAGCATGTGGTTGAACAATATCCCAAGCAACCAGCAATTTTTGGCAGCCTGCACATACTCCAGTAGTTAATATCAGAGGGGGGAAAAAGCAGACAACTTTCTCCTTGGCCAGCATAACACTCTGCCTTTTTAAAGTAGCATTTGCTAAATAAATTAAGTTGTTAATGAGAAAACACACAGGATATGGCCTAGATAACAGTCTTTCTGAAGTATCCGATGTCTCATAAAAGGTGTACCTAGAGATATCTGGGCTATTTTATGGGTTTGGCTTGTGGGCCTTATTGAGGATGTAGGGCCAAGATATGATCTGCTGTTGTCTCATGGCTTTTCTGTGCAGAGCCAGCATAGCCACAAGTAACACTGATCAAATATTAAGACAAGTTACAAGATGCAGGGGCATAGGGAGATGTGGGAGGAGCTGAACAGTATGATCAGGTCTGTCCCTGCATCCCACAGGTAGATGTGAGCATGGGATCTGAGATGGCAGCACTCACACACAGAGCTCACTGTCCCCTGTGGGCCCTACACATCTGCCAGAGAAAAGCAGATGGCCTCAAGGGCAGGTTAAAACTGTCAGACCTCCTTGCAGTTCAGTGGGATCAAGCAGGTGAACAAGCCATGACACAAGATGAGGGAGTGCTCTGAGGCAGTCAAGGATCAAATCTGAATTTGCAGAGAAGCAGCTGTTTAGAAAATTGGAAATGGAGATTTCTCCATCCCCATTTCTACCACTGTCGTGGGGAACATTACAGGGCAAATAGAATTTCTCCAATTTGGCTTTTAGAGATACTAATCTTCTAGAAGCTCCTACGTTCTTTGGGTATAATTAGCTTTAGGTAAAGCAAGAAGATACATTGTTCAGTTCTACATTTTACTTTTCTTTGTCCAACCCCAGCCTGACTTTCCACAATCCCAAAAGGCCACCAAAAAAGAAAACCACATATATATCTTTTGTTTCAAGATGCCACTTTTCTGTTAAGTATCAAAACCGGCCAGACCAGGTTAACCTGCCCAAGCAGCTGAGCTGGCCAGCAGTCCATCAAGAGGGATTTGAGACCAAGATGTGGAGGTTGATTCATAGCAGAAATGTGACAGGTACACAAATCAACCACTGGAGCAAAAGGAAGAAATCAAGCATTTTGAACTGTAAAAAGCCTATTCATATGCCTAAATATCATGTGTAGCTGTCCCACAGCCAGCAGACACTGTTTAAAGAGTCCATAGCTCAGCCAGCTGGAGAGGTTGGACAGCTGTGAGAGCTTGTCAAGTTCTAAGACCATTGGTTATTAAAAAAGGTAGGCTAAAATCTCTTCTGCCCTTGAGGCAATGTTCAGAAAAATATTTTTCCCACAGTATGTCACAAGTCATTAACCAGTGCAAAGAATGGAGCTTATGCCTCTGTCTCACACAACTACAAGAGGAAGAGTGAGATTCATCTTTCTTCTGAAACAGTGGAGATGTACCATAACTTGTTCCTCAGTGCCCTGATGGTCCTATTGATGACACTTAACCCAGCTGAAAGGATCCTGTATCTTGCTTCTGTGCTCAGTGTAAAATTTCCAGATGTGAAATCCAAGAGGAACCCTACCCTAGCTCTTGTCCTGGTCAGGTCGCTGGGGCTGCTGCAAACTTTTCAACTAACACATTCTTTTACAGCCTTGGTGATGTCCTTGCTTTCCTCTGCTCTCTTCTGGCTGCTCACCTGGGAAAAAGTTTATGGGGCCTTTCTGGCTTGTTTCTGCAGCTTTTAGCTATGGGAACACTTTCAGATTGTGGCAAAGTCCATGTCTGTGACACACAGAGTATCCTTTTGTGTTTTGTTGTAAAGTGCCTTGCATTTCTCAAATGCTTTAGGCAATGGGGCTCAAAGTACTTCAGTAACTTTAAAAAATCCCCACCACTTTGGTGACATTTCTTTATCTTCTCCATCTCCCACGTGGAGTCAAGCCCCGGTCTGCTACTCACTCATGCTCCCTGCAGTGATAGTGCCTTTGGGCTGCTCCAGAATGCTTCTCTCCTTGACTCTGAGCAGGAGACCAGATTTCATCTCCTCTGTATCAGTAGTCCCATAAAAAATTCTTTACTAAAAATTCAGCAACTCCTGTGGATTAATCCTCGCTTTAATAAATGCTTCAGTAGTAGCAACAAAGACAGTTGAGAAAACATTCCTCACCACAGATGCAGACATAACAGAGACTGTGGTGAACCTGATTTTTTTTTTTTTTCATTAAGGATTCTCATTAATATGCTTTATCAGAGCCTGAAGTCAGGATAAATTCTGCTCTAATTAACCTGACAAATTTTTTCACAGTACTGACTTACTATCTCTTCTCATAGTCCAATCTCTATGATTCTTTGATTCTCAGATAATACATCAGTGTTTGGGGATATGTGGTACAATAATCTTCACCACTAAATAGAAAACTCACAGCATAAAGTCTCAGCCTTAAAAACCGATGAGATGCTTCAGACCAGGGTGGGGTCTCCAACAAGATATTGCCCTAAAACATGCTCCTCTGTTTTGTATTGCACTTATCCCAGAACTCTTGCAAAATACAACCAAAATCCCAGCAAATATCCGTATATTAACTTATCTCTTCTTAGTTCTCCTTCTCTAAAATAACAAGACATTAAAGAAGACATCCTCAGGTCTGTGCACATTTGAAGAGCAACATGTGAATGACAGAGAAGCAAAACCAACATTAAGACAAGCAAAACATACACTTGGGACTGGAAGGGGAATAAAAATGTTCAGAGCTCTGCCTTAATTTCAGAAGGCATTCCTGTTCAGAAGTGGATGTAAGCACGAGCACCAGCATGACTCTGAACTTATGTTTTCTGGTTTCAATTTGGGCTAGAGCCAGCAGTTCCAAGAACATTCTCTGTTTGCTCCCACTAAACAATTCAAAATGTTTACCCATGCTTCCCCATAATTGTATGCCTTTTTTTTTTTTTTATTTCAGTATAATTTTTTCCATTTTGAATCCATCTTTGCCTTTAGGACATTTATTTTGCTGTATTTCATGTAGCCCTGTTGTGCTTGCTTCAAATGAATCAATCATTTTTATACTACACAAAGTTATTTGGCAGCATTACAAATGCAACAAAAATATATTAACAATCCGATAATCNTAGTAGGCCACAGCTTGGGCATTCCTAATGCTCTGTGTTTTCCTGGACTGAGCTTCTCATAATCCAAAATATCGACAGAATCTTTTACATCAATGGCAAATTCAAGGATGCAAATGCAGAATTTTCTTCCATAATGCATACAGCCAACCTATGGGTTGCTTAACTTCAAAAGATGTTTTGATAAACAGAGAAAAAGTCAAGTTCCAAATTTGGGACCACTTTTCATAGTTATTAAAAGAATATTATTAAAATATTGAGCATTCCTGAAATAAAATCCAGTTTTAAATCTGTTGCAAAAATTAAATCCATGCAATTATAAGGACTTAAAATCATTGAAGGAATTCAAAAAACTGTACCTCCTTAGAGAAAATTTTTCAATTAAAAGGGGGTCATAGCTGCTCGATGCTTCCTGAACATATTGAGCACATTTAGCTTCAGCAGTGAGAAATCCCTGCAGCTCTCAAAGCACTCCTGAAAAACAGGTTCAACTTTTTTATCTTAGACAATCTTTGGGGTGAGACTCTCAGGAACAGCTGCCATTGTGTCAAAATTAAGCTTAAGCATTTAGCTCAAGACCATAAAAAAAAAAAAATCAGCAGAATGCAAAGAAGACATAGAAATTCTGGCCTGGGGTATTGTTTTTTAAATGACCACACAGAAGAAAACACATAATTATGCAAATTGTTAAAATGAGTTGGTTACATAAACCAAGCTGGTTACAGGCAAGGAATACAAATAATGACANCTGAAAAACAGGTTCAACTTTTTTATCTTAGACAATCTTTGGGGTGAGACTCTCAGGAACAGCTGCCATTGTGTCAAAATTAAGCTTAAGCATTTAGCTCAAGACCATAAAAAAAAAAAAATCAGCAGAATGCAAAGAAGACATAGAAATTCTGGCCTGGGGTATTGTTTTTTAAATGACCACACAGAAGAAAACACATAATTATGCAAATTGTTAAAATGAGTTGGTTACATAAACCAAGCTGGTTACAGGCAAGGAATACAAATAATGACATTTTTCCTGATTAAAAACAGGCTGTTATACTTGGATCCTGAATTATCTTTAGTTAAACGCCACTTAAATCCACATTAAGTCACTGTGTTCTCATCAACAGATTTTAGATTGAGTCAGCTCTGTGAACCCTACAAAGGGTTATTTACTCTCTTAAAACAAATACCATTTTATATGACTTTTGGATAGAGAGCTGTGTGAGTTTAATCAGGCATAACTCACTCAAGAGTCACCAAACAAGCTTGAACAAATGGTACCCAATATTTGTCAGAAAAATATTTACACCAGTTTCCCCAACCCAGTGTTCAGTGCCATCTGGAATATGAGCAAAAAAAAAATATTTTCCCCTCAGGCAGGAGTAAGCAAAAAGTCAGTTTAAGCTCTACTTACAAAAATTAAATGTGATAATGATGCAACATTGATTTCCTCAGGGGGAAAAGCAAGGTCTGTAGCTCTGACCCCTTCCTAACCAGGCAGGAATTTTCAGAAATGCTTTCTCAATACTGTGCACCAAGATGTACAGAAGATGAGTAAAGAGAGGGCTAAGCCATCACTTGTGCAGTAATCAGTAACAGAAGCTTAGGGAAAACAGCTTTTGGCCCTTGGTCTTTTGTTGCTCAGTTGAAGACAACCATGAACAACCGTGAAAAAGGCTTTAGCTAAAAAGGTAGATAAAGCACTATGTGCTGAATACCAAAATAAACATAGTCTCATTTTGAAATTTAAGGTGGGGGGCAAAAAGAATCCAAGCACATTCAAATTCTCTGTAGGGCAAGAGAAAGTTTGTTTTTTGATTTTGTTTGAAATGACATTTCTCCAACACCCAACTTCAATAAATGCACCTTTTCATATAGAAAATAACTCAGCACAGCCTCTCCTATGAAAATATTTTTCTCCTGGCAGAACCAAGTTTCATGCCCAACCTCAGATGGTCTGACTACTTTGAGAACAATCAGCCACTTTTATTTATGAAACAAACATGAAAAGACATTCATTCTCTTTAAAAAGCAGTTTTCTTCAGCCTTCACAATGTAGACAACAGAATACAAAAATAGGGTTGTTTTGCACTACTTCCTTTAATTTTATTAGGTGTCAATCTATATAATTAATATAAAGTTACTTCATTCTATGAAGATCAAAACACCTTAGAGTATAAAATTCCCTGAGATACAATATGCAATTTGAGGGATCACATAATTCTCTATTCCATTGACATAATAACCAACAAGTATTGGCAATTCTTTCCTTATAAAACCCAGAAGATAATGATCTTCCTTTCTCTCCCTCCACCCCAATATTTTAAGGCATGGAATAAAAACTTTTTCAAAATGTATTCAAGGAAACTTATCTACTTAAAATAGAGAATAGCTTTCCCCAATTTTTGCAACTGGATAGTATACATAATCTGCAGAGCCTTGTGGAGTCTGGTACCCAAAGTACAAACCAGTTTGTTCAGGCAAACTTTATATTTATCNATATTTATCATTGAACTAGAGCTCTACAAAGTGCATTACAAAAGCTGGTCCTTTGCCTGGAACTGTACACTATTAGCTTGTGCTGTGGATGACTAAAAACCAGAGATTTATAGAGATTCTGTAATACTGACTCCGGCAGCTATAGGCCTGGGCTGAATTTCCTCCCAAAAGGAAAGCCACAAATTTGCAATATCCATGTAAGAATGATGAAATTAGAAAAGGCTTCCCTTCTCCCAATGCAAGTGCTCTGCAATAATTATTACAAATCTGCAGTTTTCACTGTACAGTTCTTAAAAATACTCAATGCACAATTTACAAATACTGNTAACTGCTGCAATTGCCACAGCACAGGCTACACAAAAATGATGCTTGAGTTGCTTTGTAGCTCTTTTCTGAATTTTACAATAATATTTCCTCAAAGATTTCAACTCTTTTTATTCTAAGAGGCTGAGAAAAAAAAATAACATTTGCGATCCCTGGAAATTCCCATGCTCCTGTAGCCTGTTCTTCTGCATGTGGCATTGCTAATGATTGCACAGAAGAACTGTGTGCCTAGAAACTTTCACAAAATGCTAATAAAATTAGGAGGACTGAGAAAACTGCACTAGTTTCAGCAGACTGATAAAAAAGTAGTGCAATCTTAAATATTATTTCATCACTTTTGAGATTGGCGTTTTGTATACAGGTATGTGAACTCTGATAAAAACAGAACAGAAAAAAATATTGTAAATCCAAAGGAGAAGAGGGAACCTATCCTCCTGACAGTTAGGTATTACTGTTATTACTATAAATTGAAGTTTTAAAATATCAAACCCAGTATTATGGGAGTAGGAACTACTGATAGAGAAACAGATGACCATGCCATGAAGAACACTCTTTTACTTTAAACAGTCACTTTATACCTCTTGAAGTGAAAGTGCAGCATTAGAAATCATCCCTACTATATCCCACATTGCATAGATTGATTTCACTCCCTTCCCAATAAATATTCTACAGCAACTCTGGCACTGAGTTGAACAGGAAGGTTCATGATGTACTTTCAGCCAACCCTCCTTGCACAAAAGCAGAAGGGAATAATTGCAGAAGCCTGCAAGATCCGAACTGATACAACTGTGCAAATTGTTAATGAACCTAATTATTATTAGGGTTTTTTTCCAATAATCCTTGGCTCCATGCTTAGTTAATAATGGGGAACATCTAACTAGAAATAAATTACAGTAGACTGCCAGCTCATACATCATAAAAGCACTCATCCAACATCCCATACTGCTTAAATCAAATCTAATCCCTTCCTAACCTAAATATGACTCACAAATGCCAGTGAGGTTGCCTGTTCTGACACTCATCTTTTATTTGCAACTGACTTTCTTCTTTTCCCACCTGTTCTGTGCTCGTGATTTTATACTGAATTAAATCTCTGAATAACTCCACAGATTAAGAAGCAGCAGAATGAATACCTTATTCATTTGGAAAAGTCTCTTGTAGGTTGTCAATTTTTTGCCACTAGACTTCATAACTGCAAAAGACAGGGATGCTGAGCTTGGCAAGGATGTGTAATTGTAACTGAAGTTTCTTTCTGGCTTTGGCTGAGCAAGATTACATCTAACCAAAGAGTAACCACACATCCAGTACTAGAATGGCTCCAGCAAAATGTGGGAGTCTAAAAAGGAACAACTACTGTAAATGTTCCTGACAGGCACTGAGCAAAGGGAGTTCTACTTTAAAAACCTATTTATTGATAAAAAAACTGAGCCAGAAAAAGACCTCAAAACCAAAGAAAAAGAAAATAGTAAATCATTCCATTTTTATCTTCTTTTTGCACACAATATGTATTTTACCAACAGTGTATATCTTATTCTCTACAGTAATTTTCTTTTTGAATGGAAGTGATTTGGGAGCTTGGGGATTTTTTGGTAATCATTTTAAAAACAACAAAAATCAGCATTCTGACTAGTCTGTCCCTCAGCAGAATTTTTAAAAAGGCATGCCATAAACCAAGAGTTGCTACACAACAGCACTGTCTACTGATACATGAGAAAAAAATTAGCCTTTCTGTATATATACTCAATACAGTAATAAGACCCCTGCTATTCTGAGCCTTTCCCTGCATTTTCCTGTACAGCAATAATTTTGCAGAGAAAAACATGCAGATACTTGTAAACATTTTTTAACTCCTGAATAAAAGGAGGGTGGAAGTGGCCCAACTTTCTTCTCTACAATCTGAGTTTTCCTATACTTAAAGTTCTACTCTACTTTCTTATAGGATAAACATGCCTATGGTTTCAGCAGGTAGCAGGAGAAATACTTTACATCATCTGAGCTGTTTGTCCACTCAGATTCAGTCCCCTCCATATGGTTTTTCCTAAACAGAACAATTATTTGGTTCAAAGCATTATTAGCGGGCTTCTGCAATTTCAAGCATTGCTAAAAGGTGCTACTGTATCATAAAATTCTTACATTCAACGCTTGTGGCTCAGAATTTGTCTGTAAATAGCTTTCACACACATAAAAAACAGTTAAAAACATTCATTTTTGTCTTAGTATTACAGAAAACCAGCACTGATCATGTATCCTCTGTGAGCAGGGGAATATTTCACGGTTCAGGAAGTTGTCATAGCCGCCAAAATTGGTTTCAGCTGTACAGCTGAGGAATTTGGCATCGGATATTAATGTTGAGCTGTGCAGAACTTCAAAAATTCTGTAACTGCACAACTTCTGGAAATTTAACTTTACTCCTTAGGAATCGTCTGGCATAATGTCTCTTTGTAGCTTCATAATTTTCTCTTTAATAAAAATCTTCCTTTGGTAGGCTTTTCACAGCTTGTTTTCCCGTACCCGTATGCTTCTTCAACTGGTGCCAGTCTTCCGTGGTTAATGCCGACTACAGGGGCTAATGATCTCTGTGAGACATCTTGATGCTTGGCCCAGGCTGTCCAGGCGAGTCTCACCCGCCAGGAACATCAGCTTTCAAACCAGCTGGCCAGATTTCGAACAGTCTTTATTTGATTCCCAGCTGCCCTAACAGCCTCGCAGACCTTGCAGAAATGCTCATCCCAGAACGAGGTGACGTGGACTTCGTACTTCTTCCTCCAGGCAAAGTAGCGCCTGTAGTTGGGTTTGCTTTTATCGAGGAATTTCAGGTAGGTGGCCAGCAGCCGGGGGCTGGGGAAGTCGTCAACGTGGATGAAGGAATCGGGGGGGATGAAGCGCTCGTAGTTGGCCCTGCGGGGTCCGAGGACGACGGGCACGGCGCTGGCGGAGAAGGCGTTTCTCCAGAGCTTCTCGGTGATGTAGTCGGTGTGCTGGGAGTTCTCGAAGGCCAGGTAGAACTTGTAGGCTGACACGGTCTCCACCAGGCCGCCCTCGGCCAGCGCCAGCCCCCGCGCCCCGTACACGTCGATGGGCAGGTGCTCCTTTAGCTGGCGGTAGTAGCGCACCCGGGCGTGCTCCTCGTTCCAGTTGCTGATGACCCAGGCCACCAGCCGCGTCTTGCGGGGCAGGACGAAGGGCCGGGGCGCCGGCGGGACGTAGAGGTACCCGTAGGGAACGAACACGTCGGAGTCGCGGCGGTAGGACATGGTCCAGTTGAAGAGCCCGCCCAGCCCCCTCAGACCGGGCGAGTGCGACGGCGACTCGAAGTTCATCCACACCCAGCGCTGGCGCGGGGGCCGCGGCGGGGACCCTCGGGGCAGCCCCTCGGCGCCGTGCCGCGCCAGGTCGCGGTGGTGGAACAGCACCGCCTGCGCCTCGCCGAACCGGCTGCGGTCGGCGCTGAGGCGGCAGCCGCTGATGTTGTAGAGCCGCCGGCAGTCGGGCAAGCGCCGCGGGCGGCCGAAGGGCTCCCACCACAGCAGCACGGTCACGGCCTCGCCGTCCACCCGGCCCGGCTCGGGCAGCGCCGAGTAGAGGGAGAGCGCGGCGGCGGCGCCCAGCAGCCCCGCCGCCAGCGCCCA